>JANLJB010003961.1:0-76875 GCA_026212285.1 Bursera cuneata
AAGGTCATAAAAAATAGAGTCTTTATATTATTTTATAATGAAGGAATGAATTTATTATTTTGGATATATCAGAGGGGTTTTTATGATATTTTTCTTAATTTTTACTGTAGCACCGTTAAATATAACTAACTGTGCTACAGTAATAAGGGGTTTTGTGTTAGTTTCAATTTTAGTAGGGTGATCAGTGTTAGTTTAAAATTTAGTTGGGTGTTTCAGTTTCTTTTTAAATTCTTTGGGGTGTTGAGAGTAAATACCCCTGTATTTAACATGCAAAAAAAACTTTAATAATAGTAATAATTAAAAAAAAAAGTCTCATTTACCATTAAAATTAAAAACCAAATAATTGTGAGTATGACAGAAGAGTATCCAAGTACAATCATTTTCGTAAAGCTATATGAGAAAACTTGTACAGAACGTATTGACCATTAAAGGGCCATTTTAACAGAAGTGCTTATCAACTCTTTATCAGAGAGCAGTATAGCAACTTTTCTGGCAAAATTTTTCCGAAGGATAACACAATATTACTTATTTTTGGAGATTAAAATTTGTTCGGGAACAGAAGGAAAGAATTAAACCAGATTTTATTGGCAGTGACGGAGCTTGGAAGAAATTTTTGGGGGGGTCAAAAGAAAAATTCAAATTTTTGAGGGGGTCAACAGGTAAAATTTTATTTTATTTTTAATTTTTTATTCACAAAGAAGCTCCGTCACTGTTTATTGGGTCTCTCAGCTCGGCCAAGCCGTTCATTTCCAGGATAACAAACAGTAGCACACTGTCCATAATATTCCTGCGGTACAAAAGAAAATGATTTAATAATTCAAGATTTAAAGAAGAAAAAATCTTATTTAAACGAAACACCTCCTTTAGAATTTTGAGGAAGTCTTCCACATTTGTACTGAGCATGCAATCCTAGCTTGAAACAATTAGCAAGGTCCATTCCAAGGTTGGTATAGTATTGATAAGTCCGACGATGTCCCGAGTGTTTTACAATTGTGACTGTGCTAACACCTTGGAAGCGAAACCTCTCACAATAACTTACATCTACAAGTTTCAATTCATTAAGTTGTTTGATGCTTGGTAGACGCTCAAAATTCGTTTCCGCGTAGACATAACTGTCTTAGGCAAGATAACTGGTTAAGCTTTTCTGACGTTGCCATCAGCTTTGAGTGTTTCCGTCGACGAGGAAGGAGTGTCAGAAACTTCAATTTACAAATGACGCTTGGGAGCTCATCAAGGCTTGAACAGTTCTCAAGTTTCCATTCAACTAGTCTAGATAGATGTTGGATCAGTGGCCATTCTTTTATAGCAGTTCCATCTAAATGCACTAGTTTCATGTTACATGAAATCTCTGGAAGATTTGAGCAGTCTGAGAGAATAACATCGCTAAGATATTCTGATTGAAAACCAATTACAAGACTGCTAATGCTTTTGCAACCTTTAAGATTCAAGATGATTCAGATACCTAATAGATGAAGGAACCTCAATCAATCTTGTACAAGCTTTCAAGATTTGGACAATTTTGTTCAGAGGCATGCCAACTAAAAAGTTCAAGAGCCTGATCATCTCGTAATTCTTTAACCTTGATCATTCACTTCACTTTTTTAAGTACTTGTCTATCTTTTGTTGTTCTGATTCTTCTTTTACCATTATTTTGAAACTGGAAACATTGAAAATGACAATAGATTTTCATGAATACAGGAGGACTGAGCAAGAGTCGTTTACCTATTCCTTCTATGCCCCAAATTCCTATTGTAGAAACATCTTTTGACCTACTACGTAACAAAAGCTCAATGTCTTTAATGCTTGATTCTACTCCAATCAAGTTCATTGTTATCACTTGATGACATATGATTCAGGTTTTCCAAAATATTTTTGACAATTTTCTCTACTAATATAATTTCAGGCCTACCAAATATGAAAGGCACAATGGTAAGTTTGAATAAATCAAATGAGACAAAGATAATATATTATCAATTCCAATAGCCTAAAGAAAGTGTTATATATACTAATTAAGAGATTGATCAAGTAAGATAATTAGATTCTCTTAAATAGTTATCCAATGTTAATCTTCCTTAACGTTTTACGAAATAATTATCTACAAAAAGTAAAATTAATAGAATATTAGCTTATGATAAGGTTAGAGATGATAAAAGATCAGGCCACGTTTGGCCGACCAGACTTGTTTTGGCATGTCAAACAGGCCAACAAGTTAGGCCGAATCAAACACAAAAAAATAAATATTAGGCTAAGGCCTCGCCCATGGCCTACGTAGAGATGGGCTAGGACAGGTCAGACCCATAGATCTTTAATTAAAAAAGGACGACCAAATTAGGCCAGCCCGCAGGCCTTCTTCATTGGCTTTGGCCCGACTTACATTTAGTTTAGATTGGGTAAAGCCCACATGACAACACAAAGTCAAACCAAAATATGAGCCTAGTCAGATTGACTCAACAAAGACCTGACTTTTCACCATCTCTAGTTAGGGTTCATTAATAAGAATAATTTCCATCCAGTTCAATTTATTACATACGTCTCCGATGCCTCCATATGCTAATTTGTTAAGAAATTTATTAAACAAAAATGTAAATGGTTTTTAACTCTTAATCAAAGTATTTTACTTTTAGATTAAGTAAAATTTTATCATTAATAATAATATTCATATATAAAGATATGTGGCTCTTTTGTTAATTCGAGTATTTACGTAATGGCGTGTATCAAAGTCAGGGGTCAACTGCTTCCGTCCTCCAGCTTCTGCTTAAAACGTTCTTCATGCTCAGCAAAGGCTTTCTCAAACGTGAAACGTCCCGGTGGCGGTGACTGACATCTGATGGATCCACATGATAAAGAACGTGATCGAAACTCGATGAAAGCCCATCACCTTGATAATTTTACTATTAACTTTTAAAGTCCTCCCCTGGACTTTCAGGCAGTTTCCTCCGAGGTTCCCACTGCCGAAAGATATTTTAATTTTAAAAGAGTGAATATTATGTAATTTTTAAATGATAAAATGTATGAAGTATACGTTACAGTATTTGTCTCCAATTTGATGTGGCGTAAGTCAAATACAACATTTAAAGTTAAAGGTGGAGAAAGCGACATCGTTTAAGCCGCGTCAGAGATCAAATTACCCGCTATCTTCTCTTCCTGGTCTTGTTCCCAGTAATCTGTGGGTGGCAACTATTTCACGATTCTCATTTCTAATCATGATTTTTCTCAGACGAATCTCACTGTCCATCCGTCAAGTCCGCCAATTCTCCGTCGCACCACAATCGATCAGTGCCGCTGATCAGCAGAAAGATTTAGTTTTTCGCTCTCTGACGAGATGGTTTTCAGGGATCGCATTTGGCTCCGGCCTTGGTTTACTGTGTTGGTCTTATAACTCGGAATCTGCTGCTTTTCCGATGTCGGTTTTCAATTTCGCTGACTGGTCAACTTCAACGGAGTCTAATGAATCTGCGATCGGTGATTATGAGAGCTTTTCCAGTTCTATATTTCGCAAATTGTCACTGCCTGATTGCAGCTCTAACTTTCTCTTTGGAGGTGATAAAAATAATGATAAAAATTTTTAAAATTTAATTTGAAAGTTCAGTTATGCGTATAGTTATGTTCCCTGTTGATTACTGATTGCAGATGCATATAGGAGAAAAGTTTTCTTCAAGTATGAAAAGCGAATAAGGTTGCGAAGTCCACCTGAGAAGGTCATTCCATTTCTCTTTGTTTATGCTTAGATAATCATAGTTTCTGTCATCAATTTTAAGTAATTTATTTATTCATACTTTTGATGAAAAAGAATAGTATTACTATTACAAACGGATGGAAACTAAAAGAAGCATACAAACTCTCATGTACACATTTAGCCGCTCTTGAGTCATTACCACATTATCTATTTTAATTAATTAATTAATTTTATAATTTAGTAATTTTTGTATTTTAGTTGGCAAAGGGTTTTACTACTCTGAAATACATCACATTTTCGTTGTTCGATGTAAATTAGACTATTCCATTTTATGTAATGCTTGAAACTGTATGGAGTGGTGAAGATATATAGTCATTGAGTTTAACATTTGTTTTTCATGCATTTCTTAAAGGTTTTTGCATACTTTGCAACTGTACGATCACCAGATGGAGAATCACTTATGACTCCAAGAGACATGATGCGGGCAATTGTTCCTGTTTTTCCTCCATCTGAATCCAACCTTGTCAGAGAAGGATATTTGAGAGGGGAAAGAAGGCCAGGGGATTTACGCTGTCCTCCTTCAAATTTTTTTATGCTATTTGATGTGGATAGTGATGGACATATATCTTTCAAAGAGTAAGTGCTACTACTCCAGGTCATGATATATAGCCATATTCAGATACCCCATAAGTTTCTTTTTGGATATTAACTTATTAACTTTGGCTTCTTTTATTGGAACAGGTATATCTTTTTTGTAACTTTGCTCAGCATCCCAGAATCAAGCTTTTCTGTAGCTTTCAAGATGTTTGACTTAAACAACAATGGGTTTGTTTCCATACATTCTTTTGACTGTAAAAGGATATCTATTCTCTCTAAATATATTTTAACTGAGTAAATTCATTGAATCATATGCAATCATGCATAAAATAGCTGGCTTTAAGTTGTTATCAACTAGGTGACAAGGCCTTCATTTTCTTTTCCATTGACTTGTTAAGATGTAAAATTGTTGATTTTTGTTTCTTTATGCCATCTTTTGAGTTAATCTCATGAGTATTTTCTGGCATGATGAAGCACTTTGATGTCCTTGAACCTGATGAAACCAGAAGATCAATAACTATTGATATCAATTTCATTTGGAAAAAAAAAGGCTTACTTAGGAAGTAATATTATTGCACAAGTTTGCATGAATTACTGTATCCTCTTCCTTTCTGGATGAAATAAATGGGTAACCTCAGTCATTTGATACACCTCGGAGAGATACCATTCTTTTGTTGTAGTGCTGTTGTGGTCACAACATAACAATTTAAGAATACTTGACTGTAGTTTAACAATCATTTATTTTCTTTCATGCTGTGTCTTTTTCCTTGTTTTCAAAATGCTGGTAATTTGATTGCTTACATCTCTATACAGGGAGATAAATAAGGAAGAATTTAAGAAAGTGATGGCTTTGATGCGGGCTCATAACAGACAAGGGGCTTCTCACAGGGATGGACTTCGTATTGGGTTAAAGGTTCATGGTTCTGTGGAAAATGGAGGTTTAGTGAAATACTTCTTTGGTGAAGATGGAATGACATGTCTACAACATGATCAGTTTGTTGAATTTATGAGAAAATTGCATGATGAAGTAAGCCTCCTTCCCCTCTCTTTTTCTTTCTCCTCCTGAGAAGTTGAACAACATAAATTGTATTATGTTAATAAAGTTGGTAGCTATTTCTGCTTTTGGTATAAATTGTGTGATTTTGTTGGCCTTATACTTTGAGGTTCATTGTAGCCCACTAGGTTTTGATTGAACCACAGTTCAGGACTTGGAATAAGATGAGTTACATACATCTAAATGAGACTAAAGTCTTAGGGGGTCAGTTGGCGAGAAGTTTGGAGTTAGAACTTGAATTTAAATCATTTGATGCAGCTCGGTTATAGTTTTATGTGGAAAATCATGGATTGTGGCTGTAGACAAGGAAAGTAGTCATCGTTATATGTATTACGGCATTACCCATCATAGTTGACCAAGTTGTCCTCATGTATGTACTTGGCATTGTATTGATGTAATTCACCTCAGAAGGAGATGAATACATTGTGTCACAAGGGAGCTTAACTAGATTTCGGGATCTTGTATGTTATGTGTATAGAATTCTGTGAAAATTGGCAGTTCAATTTCCCCGAGATGTGCTTTTAAGTTGTATAATGGATTGATATCTGCAATAGTCCTTTGAAATTGACCTCATGTAACTCCATGACGAAATGCTTCTTTGGCTGCTAGCTTAAAATATTTTTAAACCGATTATATTTGCATTTTGTTTATTTTCCTTTAGACCTCTCCTTTATTTGGACCACGTTACTTTTTGTTGTGTAATTTTCAAATTGCAAAACCCTGCCATTCATACCCATTACATCTCTCAATGTGTGAGGTTTGGCTCAGTAGGGCTTATTTTTTTTCCTTTTTCATTATATATTTTCTAGCTTATAGAAGTTTCATATAACTTTCAATGAGGTTGAATTCCATCCCTTTACATATTGAGTGCTTGAAATGCATGATTTAGTTATGGAAGTTGTTAATGAATATCAGCTCATTTTCTATATATCAAATCAACACATATTACACACATATATACATGAGATCATTGTCTCAATTAGCAGCTAATAACTCAAACCTTAAATTACTCCTATAATTATCTCCTAGGATTCTGCTAACAGCTCACACAATCCATAAGATTGTGCTCACAGCTCATAACACTCCCCCTCAAACTTGAACATAGATATCAATCATGTCCAGCTTGTTACAAATGAGATTAATCCTATTTCTAGTTAAAGCTTTAGTGAACACATCTACTAGCCGATCACTAGTTCGGACATGTTTGATAGAAATCAACCCTTATTGTAATTTTTCACGAACAAAATGACAATTTGCTTCTATATGCTTTGTTCGCTCATGAAACACATGATTAGTAGCAGTGCGAATAGCTGCTTGGTTATCGCACCATAAATTCATAGATTGTGACTTCTCAATCCCAATCTCTCCAAAGAAGTGATGTAACCATATGAGTTCACAAGTCACTTGTGCCATAGCCCTATATTCAGATTCTGCACTCGATCGAGCTACAATATTTGCTTTTCCAAGAAATAAGATTGCCTTCAACAAAAACACAATACCCTGTAGTAGAATGTCAGTACAGAGGAAATCCTGCCCAATCAACATCAAAGAAACCCTCAACTCTACAGTGATCATCATCTTTATATAAAATTCAATGCCCAGGAGCTCCTTTAAGATATCTCAATATATGAGTTACTGCATCCCAATGAGATGTTCTAGGAGATGACATGAACTGACTCATAAAACTCACTGGAAAAGCAATATCAGGACGAGTTATTGTGAGATAGTTTAATTTTTTAATTACACTCCTGTACCTTTCAAGGTAAGCTAACAACTCTCTATTTTTAACTCGTAATTTCACGTTTGGTTTCATGGGGACCTCACATGGTTTTGTTACCATTAAGCTGATTTCATTTAATAAATTCAGAACATATTTCCTCTGAGATAGAAACACTTTTTTACTACTTCTAAAAACCTTAATCCCCCAGAAGTANGGAGCTCCTTTAAGATATCTCAATATATGAGTTACTGCATCCCAATGAGATGTTCTAGGAGATGACATGAACTGACTCATAAAACTCACTGGAAAAGCAATATCAGGACGAGTTATTGTGAGATAGTTTAATTTTTTAATTACACTCCTGTACCTTTCAAGGTAAGCTAACAACTCTCTATTTTTAACTCGTAATTTCACGTTTGGTTTCATGGGGACCTCACATGGTTTTGTTACCATTAAGCTGATTTCATTTAATAAATTCAGAACATATTTCCTCTGAGATAGAAACACTTTTTTACTACTTCTAAAAACCTTAATCCCCCAGAAGTAWCTCAATGCACCTAATTCTTTCTTCTGAAATCTTGAGCCAAGAAACCCCTTTAATTCATCAATGCCAACACTATCACTCCCCGTGATCACAATATCATCAACGTATACTACCAACAGAATACATCCAGAATGTAACTGTTTAAAGAAGACAGAGTGATCATACGCACTTCTCTATAAGTTAAATTCAATGACAACTTCACTGAATTTGTCAAACCTAGCACGAGGAGATTGCTTCAACCTATATAATGATTTGGACAACTTGCATACCTTGGCAGACTCCCACTGAGCAACAAACCCCAGTGGTTGCTTCATGTAAACTTCTTCTTGCAAATCACCATGAAGAAAAGCATTTTTAACATCAAGTTGGTGAATAGGCGAATGATAGGAGGCAGCCAAAGAAATAAATAGTCGAATAGAAGTAAGTTTGGCAAAAGGAGAGAATGGCTCGGAGTAATCGATACCATAGGATTGAGCATACCCCTTAGCCACCAATTGGGCTTTTAACCGAGCAAGCGAACCATCAGGATGCATTTTAACAGAGAAAGCTCACTAACAATGGACTGTTTGTGAGGAGATAGAGAAACCAAGTCTCAAGTGTGATTATGCTAAGGAGCCGTAATTTCGTTTAACATAGCGGCCTACCAACCATCATGAGATAAAACTTCAAAAGCAGACTTAGGTACAGCCACAGACTCCAAAGAAGCAATAAAAGACTGAGAACGAGATGACAAATTAATGTTAGAAACAAATGAGGAGATAGGATAAGTGCACGAACATTTACCCTTTTGGAGTGCAATAGGAAGATTGAGGTTCGGATCAGGGGAAGGATCTAGAGGCGAATCAGTCATTAGAGTTGGAGAGGCAGTGGCAGGAACAGGTACCTCTGTCAATTGTTGCAGACGATGAGAATAAAATTGTGTAATAGGAGATCGAGAAGGGAGGTCGGGAGCCTGTTGACTTTGAGAATAAACTAGAAAATTATCATCAGGGTTAGAGGACATAACATATAAAGGTGGAGTACAAAAATGAGTGGATTCAAAGAAAGTAATATCAGCAGAGACCAAGTAACGGCCTAAAGAAGGACAAAAACAACGATATCCTTTTTGAGTATGAGAGTAACCTAAGAAGAGACACTTCAAGGATTTAGGATCAAGTTTAGAAACTTAAGGGCGCATATCCTGAACAAAACAAGTACATCCAAACACCCTAGGAACTAGAGAAAATAATGATGTATGAGAAAAAATAGTGGAATAAGGAATTTTACTATCGAGAACAGATGAAGGTATACGATTTATCAAATAACAAGTAGTAGACACAACATCAGCTCAAAGTTCCTTCGAAACCTTCATATGAAACAGAAGCGCTCTAGAAACCTCTAGCAGATGGCGATTCTTTTGTTCAGTCTCCCTATTTTGTTGTGGAGTAACAATACAGGATGTCTGATGAAGAATGTCATTTTGTGAAAAAAAGGAAACCAAAGAAGAAGAGAGATACTCTTTTGCATTATTACTGCGTAAGATACGGATAGTTGTACTAAATTGAGTACGAACTTCAGCACAAAAGATAGAAAACAAGTCAGAGCGTTTTTTTATAAGATATAACCAAGTAACATGAGAGTAATCATCAACAAATGTGACAAAATACCGAAATCCAGATTTAGATAAAATAGTATAAGGTCCCCAAATATTAGAATGTATTAAATCAAAAGGAGATGAAACTCGTTTATTTATTCTAGAAGGGTACGAGACCTTATAATGTTTTGCAAGTTGACAAAACTCACACTCAAGTTGAGAGACATGACTTAGACTAGGACATAATTTCTTTAGGACAGAAAGAGACGGATGACCAAATTGATAATGAAGCTAGAGAATGTTGGAACTCACGCAAGCAATCAACTTAGGTACTGAAGTAGTGATTGAGTCAAGAACATACAAACCATTAGACACTCGATCTCTACCAATAATCTGCTTCGTTCCAAAATCCTGAAAAACACAATAGCTAGGAAAGAAGAAAACACTACAATTAAGATTTTTAGTAATTTGATTGACAAACAAAAGATTAAAAGGAAACTGTGGGAGGCATAAAACAGACGATAAAGGAAGCATTATTGTAAGACTGGCAATATCGTATCCGACTATAAATGTTGTAGAGTCATTAGCTAAGGTGATATTAGGTAACCCAGAAGAATGATGAAAATAGGAAAGAATACCTGTATTACCAATCCTATGATCGGTAACACCAGAATCAATGACCCAATTACGAGATGAGGTAGACAAACAAGCAACCTTGTTACCTGTATTGGGCAAAGACGTGACAGGTTGTTAGGAAGCATAGACAGAAGTTGAAGGACTTGGTTGGGAAGCAGAAGCTTGAGTCAAGCGAGCATGTTCATCTATAGAAATAGTAATCTGAGCTGGATGATCTTGAATAGCTGCATGAACAAATTTTCTAATAGGAGGTGGACCAAGCAATCTTGAGACTTGTGTGTAGGTTTCCCATGTAACTTCGAACAAGTTTTCTTCACATGTCCTTCCTTTCCACAATGAAAACAGCAACGTTGACCAAACATTATTGTGTGAATAGTATCAGAATCACTCTGAACCAATTTTTCAGAAGCAACGTCAAACTTGCCGGAGAATGGCGGTCAGAAATTCGCGCAGATGAGCAGATCGTTGGTGATGCAGGCCACGTTTGACAATTCTGAGATTAGATCGGGAATCGTCGCGTCCAGGCGATCCTGGAACCATTGGGCAAAGTGTCAACGTCGCCGGAGAAAGGTCACTAGAAAATCGCGCAGCGATCGTTTCAGACGCAGATCGTCGGCGATGTAGGTCGTGGCTAAAGGATCTGAGACCTGATCGAGAATCGCCGTGACCAACCGATTCTGGATCCACCGGTCGTAATGGCAGAAGCGCCGACGAGCTAGGGATGAGATCGTCGGAAAACGAGAAGTTTGATAACCTCTCGCAAGAACTTGCAGCGGCATTCTCCGATTTGAGTGGCACTGGGCCAATCGGCAAAAATCTACTCTGAAACTGCTAAATTGAACTCTGGTCGCCGGAAACCTACCGGAAAATACAATTCCGACCAGAAATCGTCGGAAAATCAAACACAAACGAGACAAAACTACACAGCCTACTCTGATACTATGTTACTAAATGTCAACTCATTTTCTATATACCAAATCAACATATATTACGCACATATATATACATGAGATCATTGTCTCAATTAGGCAGCTAATAATTCAAACCTTAAATTACTCCTATAATTATCTTCTAGGATTCTGCTAACAGCTCACACAATCCCTAAGATTGTGCTCACAGCTCAAAACAGAAGTGATCAATGCAATAGCAGTTGGTTCAATTCGATGTTGTTTTATGTTCAATTAGTGGTCAATGTTTGTGTTATATTTGAGAGAAAATTTCATTTTTGTAGATGCTGAAGTTGGAGTTTGCACATTATGATTACAAGTCAAGAGAGAGCATATCAGCTGAGGACTTTGCATTGTCCATGGTTACTTCTGCCGATATGGGTCATTTAAGCAAGTTGCTTGATCGGGTTGACGAACTGAAAAATGAACCACATATTAGGGATAGACGCATTACATTTGAGGAATTCAAAAGTTTTGCAGATCTTCGGAGAAAGTTGCAGCCATTTTCTTTGGCTCTTTTTAGTTATGGGGAAGTAAATGGCTTCTTGACACAGGAGGACTTCAAACGAGCTGCATCGCATGTAAGAGATTTGATCATAATTTATCTATTTGTTTCAACTATGATCTCAAGTTGTTTTTCACTAAAATTTTTCTTTTTAGATTTTGATGCACTGACCAAATTGTCAATGGCTGCTTTTTGGCAGTATTATACTATTGTGGCAAACTTTTGAGTTTTAAGCCTAGGACACTGAATTATATCAATTACGTAGATAAGATAAAACCTGTTCTTGTTATCCAGAGAGATTTTTTGGGTGACAGCATTTTGTGTGTGTTTACTTTGTTATTCTATTTGAGATTTTATGAAGGACTTACAGCTCTTATGAAATTTAGGAGTTATAAAATACTTGTTTTTTCAAAACTTTAGTTCCCTACGACAAAATTACCTTTGTTTATTCAATAAAATGTACTCTTCTTTAAGCTATCGGGAACTTTGATATATCAACAGTTATAATGTGAATATTTTGACTGAATGGTCTCTGCAAATATCAGGTATGTGGTGTATCACTCACTGAGAATGTGATTGAAATCATTTTCCAAGTGTTTGACACAAATCGTGATGGAAATCTGAGCGCGGAGGAGTTTGTTAGAGTTCTACATCATCGGGAAAGGGACATTGCTCAACCTGTGGTAGAGACAGGATTTATGGGATTTTTAACTTGCTGCGGGAACTGTGCAAATAACTGCTCAATTGGACAGTTATTACGTTAATCCATACCGGGTGTGTGGTCTGGTCTCTGACATTTGCATTAAGAGTTGGCATCTGTGATGAGGCAGTCTTATGAGTTGAGTTGGAGTAGTTGCTAAGTGGGGGAAATATTGATGAATGGTGCAGGCTGTTGCTCAACCCATGGCGGAAGGAAGACACAGATTTTGATCTTGCTGCCACATATGTGCAAGTTACTGACCTAATTTGTGAACATGGTTCAGCTGCTATGAAGTTTACCTAAAAATGGTTTGCTATTTCATAGGGAACCATCCTGTTGTAACTCAAAACTGTGAATTTCGTTCTCCGAAATTGCAGGTAGGTAATATACTTATGTACACTTGAAGACTGTAACATTGCTTTTATACATGTACGTATGTAGATATGCTTTCAATGAAAAATCTTGGTGATGTGGTCGGAAAACGTCTATTCCGCATTTCTTAAATTTTACCTATGCCATCTTTGCCATGCTTTATAAACACAATTCTGAATTTCTGATGGATTGTCACAAAAACAATGAGCATTCACTCTCATTTACGATGGGTGCAACAGAACAAATGAAAGCAAGTAAACTAGAAATGAAAACAATCTGACTTGAATAAGCAAGTAAGGATTGTAGCGAGGTCCATTATTGGTATCAACATATAAACAGGAAATACACAATTTGACTGCTCTTGCAAAATGCAAGTATAACATTCAGACAGGTACTGAATTCAAAGGGGAGATTGATTTGATGAATATTACCATACTAATAAATCCAACATAATTTCTTACAGCCTCAAGCATCCGCTTTAGCTGCGGCAGATGCATAACTTACACTACTGTCTCTCATAGTTTTGCACTGGCTTGATTGCTCATATCGAAGGAATTTGATTTTTGTTTTCGCGGAGCAGTGCCTCAACATCTGAAAGAATCAAATGATATTTTAGTAAAAGGGTAAGTAAATGCATTTGATCTCATTAACTATGAAAAATAACAAATGGAAGTATAAAGAGACTACCAAAAAATTAAAATAATTTGAGTGAAACAAGATTTTTTTTATTTTTTATTTTTTAATATTTTTAGATAGCAAAAGTTTTACCAAAAGAGATGCCAAAAAATCCTTCACAGAAAGTTAAGTGGATATTTGCAAGAGTTGAAAGCTTGAAGGGTTCCTTATCAACAACTGATTGTAACTTTTGAGAAAAATTTGATGCACTTACATGGAGGAAAACACTGATAGGATGGCGTCCACAAATGGTGTTGTCGTACTCTAATAAATACTGTTTGAATGCATCGGGATCTCCTGTTTCGATAATATCCATGCCCATTTTGTCCAAGGCCTCAATAGATTTGTGAATGGGACCATGTTTCTTTTCATAGTGCATGTAATTGAACCTGACACCAACAAAAGGCATAACTTCAAGATTTGTGAAACAACCAAAATGGCTAAATGCACAAATGAATGCATAAATTCTATAAGCAATTTGCATATACCGGATAACATCATCTCACATGAAAATATAATGATTCTTTAAACATATCAGATACTCTTTTTTGTTATGCATTAACGGTTCACATCCTAAACAAAACAAAATTACCAAGATTCACAAAGAATAAAGAGGACACGTACACTGAGCCAGTCCTGTGGGGCCACTTTCTCAAAAACTCGAGTAAATTTATTTTGGTAAGAAACAATAGTGTCTCCAAGAAAATTAACAAGCTAATTGAAGATTTTTAGTCTAGGAACTGGAAGGTTCACGGTAAGACTTCAGAACGGTTTTGATTGCAGAAAAACAGAACCCCGATCCGACATACATATATATTACATGTGGGGGCAAGGTGCATGTCTCAGTGAGCAATATAAAAGAATAAAAACCATCATTCCACCCAAAGACATGGGTTAAAGACATCTAGGAAGGGAAAAAATAAATAAAAACCAAAATATTTAAGCCAATACTCATGAATGGAACATACCGAGAACCCCAGTGACAAAAATCAGAGGATATGGAGAAAAAATTACTCGGATCATCCACATATTTGGCCAACAACCTTCCATACATTGCTTCATTTTCAACATTAAGAGCACCAACAAGAATGGGTACAATTTTTACTGGGTGCCTGTATCAATATTAATCAAAGTCACTCACCTAGAAAAAAGAAGGAAGAGACAATAGGAATTAACTATAAACACTTGTTACCCCTCAAACACTTTTGCAAGATATGGCAAGTGCATTTCCATGCTATGTTCAGCTTCATCTACACGAATATCCATCAATTCAAACTTTCCTGTAGCTTTTAGCTCCTCGTTGACTGACAGATAAAAGACATAAATTTGAATCAATTTTGATTTAAAAGACTCAATTACAACATACAAAATGATAGATAGGATTAGCTCAAATGATGAACATATACAAACATGCATGTGGCATTAACTTTAAGTAGACCAAGTTCACGAGAATGACGTACATACCCTCCTTTATATAGAAAGACATAACAAATAGAAAAATAAATCATGTAGCACGTATTTCTAAGATAATTTTGACAGTACAACTTTGGAAGAATAATTTGAGTGACATATAAATAAAAATGAAGATGACTATACCTTCCAAATCGATACGTAGGTCCCCTAAGGGAGTCTTGTAAACTGTGGCTGTAGAAAGAGCACATTTTGGCGTGTAATAGTGGTGAGAAGGACCAAGAAGGAATACCCGAGAACTGAAACAGTAAATCCTTGTACATATTAGCAAGAAAAAGAGAAACTAAACTGGTAGACACTTTTGAAATACTTGGTGAACTGACAGACAAGTATTTAATCATGATCATCTCATATTATGGCTGCATGCAAGCAAGCGATTATGATCTGGTAAAACCCTCGTTTTCTCAAACAAAATTCAAAAGCAAAGTGGGAAATTTCAACTAGAAACATACGCACATATTAGTTGGATCTATGTTTCCAAATGCATAGGAGGCAGCACGACCTGAATAAGAGTAACCTGCATGTCTACAGTCACAATTCCACAACAAACAAAGAAACAAAAGTTAATGCAGTAGCAGCGCTACATTAATTCGTTATAGATGCTTCAGTAGAAACAGAAATAAAGGTCCATAATTACTTACGGAGCAATCACTCCTCTTACTTCTGGAGATTTAGGCAGCCCAGCTGCCCTGAGCCAACCCTCAAGCTCTTCGGCTAATCTTTTAGCTGACAACCGAAAATAAATAAATATAGATAATGACTCAGAGGAAAACAAAGTCTTAAGCTTAAAACAATATTCAACTCTAAACTTATGCTTGAATTCGAATAAGTGTTTTGAAGAAGGAGATGCTAGTCCCAACTTTTCTCAAGACCGGCCAAAATTGAAATTAAAATGGAGAACTGAATAACCAAAATTTAGTTACAAATCAGTTGTAAGTAAAATACAGTCAATCAGAAGCTGTAACACATTTGCAACTTCAAATTGTTATTTAGTCTTCGTTCTACACTTCTTTTTCAGCTAAATTTCACTTCAACTTGGACTCGATTTTGAAGTACTTAAAACATTCATATTTTATGTTCATCATTATTATTAGTACTTATAAATCTGAAATCTTCGATCTCTCCGGCAACTGAGAAATCAAAATCAAGATTATATAAACTTTATTCAACATTATTTATTTATTTATTATTTTTAAAAGAAAAGCTTTCTTTTTCTAAATTTGCAAAATTTCCTAACAATCAAGCAAAAGGAAGCATCTTTGATCCGTTAGAATTCTTAATGAAACAATTCAAAGTTTAGTCGGAAGTCAAAATAGAATTGAAATTGAAGTGTGGGCGTTAAGACTTACAATTATCGGTGTACCATGAGCCTGCATGCGATGCTCTTCTAATCTTCTCCATGCGGAAAACTTACGAGATCGAAAGAGAGAAAAACAAAGCCCTAATTTTGAAGAATAGACGATGAAGCCTTCAGCGTTTGGACTGAGAATAGAATGTGCTTTTGCTTTTCTTCACTCTCTTTGTAATTATTATAATTATAAGTAAATACCCAAGAGACAGACACACTTTGATTCTGGTTCCGACATCCAGGTAAGTTAAAGAAACACTCCATAACATATAAGAAAAATAAAATAAAAATATTGTTTATAACTTATTAATAAATATGCTTTTAAAAATTGTCTTCTCTTATTTTGTTTTTGATAAAAAAAAAAAAAAATCTAATTTTTATTAATTTTATACTATCTAAATAAATAACATTGAAATACAGATATATTACATTAGTTTTAAGAGTGGGGATAATAAATTTAGATAAATCTAAAAATGTGTATAAATAATTAAAGTTTCAAAAAAATATTTTAAAATTTAATTAAATTTTAAACTTTTTATAACGTCTAACCAATTATTTTTACATGTCAACCTTCTATAAAGATGTAATTCATCCGTCAACCCATTCCATTAGAAATTCACACTTTAAATGCTCTTTACTTTTTCTTCTGAAAAAATAATTTTATCTACAGTTTATACTTGATAAACAATCAAATAAAATATTAAATCTTGTTTATCAGAGTTTTAAATTATTAAAGGTCCTCCATATGTTATTAGATATTAAATGGAAACTATTAATATGATTGTGAATCCAACATAAAAAGAAATATCAAACTAATAAAAATTTCAAAGTATCTCCTCAAGGAATACAAAAGAGGTACAATGTTTAATGCCATACAAAAACCACAGATTGCTAGCTACAACCGAGCAACCTGACAAATCTTTATAAACAATGAACAAATCTATATAAATACCCACTATCTTTTTTTCTTTTCTTTTTTTTTTTTTTTTAATTTTTTAAAAGAATCATATACCCACTATCTCAAACTGTGAAAAACTCAATAACCCAACCATTACTCTGTAAAAGAATCCCCCAAAACAAAAAATTGGGAAGAAAGAATTGATATAAACGGCCTTTTGCAGCCCAATCATAAAATCACTTCATCGAAAGCCAACACTTTGCTCGTTGCCCACAAACATCGAACTGAACATAACTATCTATGGAGAAACAAGAACACCTGAAATCACAGGAACGACCAAAGGCAAAAGTGTTACAAACAATCCAATCAATATCGACATGTAGGTAAGAAAAATAATATGTTTTGAACACATTTTTTTTCAATACTAAGTTTTGAGCCTACATTCTACCATACAATCAACTTATAAGGACAATATTTCCTGCAAAGTCATAAAAATCACTCATCAAACCGCCATAAATCATGGCCTTTTGCAGCCTTCCTGCTCATGCAAAGGCAATAGACTGTAGCTAACTGCACCAAGAGATCACTCTAATGGAATAACCGAAAAAATGCCTAGCAATACAAACATGACAAGTATGCTATACTGCTTTTATACATGTCACAGGAACTCCAATATTCAGGTATGGCTGCATAGCGTGTGAAATCACCAATTTTCCTGCAAGCATGGCAACTTTTACATGCAATAATCATATTCTCATTGGGTTGTTACTGGATATAAACAATGAGAATCAAGATTTAGAAAATCACAAAGAAACTTGATATGCCCTTACCAATTAAGAGGCAGATTCACATCTGATGACAACACTCAAAGTCGAGAACACAGGCAAGACTAATTGAGTACTAATTATTCATCTAAGTAAATGTTAAAATTAATATCCTGCGAAAATAAAGTTACCTATTCTGCATAATAATTTATAGATGCCACCAATTGTTCTCTCACAAAATCTTATCAAAACAATTAGCCTTGTGCATCAAAATAAAAGCCATTTGTGAGAAATGAGTAAAGACTATGACAGAGGCCGCTGTGAATATGTGAACTGGAAAATATTTATCACCAAAAACCCCATTCCAGTTAAACTATGGTTGCTAGTGACATGCCTTTGGATATAGCATGAACTTTCAGAAATTTCAAAATGTCATGTCATCATTTGATGTTACAACAAAATCATGTCTCATGACCAATAAGCCAACATGTCAAACAGTTATCAGGGTAAGGTAATTAAAATACTCCTATAATCAACAAAAATAAAAAATAGAATGAATTTACCTATTTTAAACACGAACAACATAGCTCTTTAATAATGAACCAGAGAGAATAAAAGCATTTATTCAATGCCCTTAAAGAATACCAAACCATCAACAGAAACTTCTAATATTCTCCAAGATATAATGAAGTCTTGGAGCCCGCCGACGGAACAATGGTTCTAGCCGGAAAGATGGAACACCAATCTGCCACCTCTTAGCATCATACATCTCATTCCATGCCTGTACTATCTCGTCAATTTTGAAGCCTAAACCTGCAATTTTTGCATCGTGGTCAAATGTTTCTACTCACAAAGCTCTTAAAACTTGGGAATTAATTTATAGCAATTTCAATGAGCAACATGAATGCATAAGTTTTATTTACCTTCCAATG
Organism: Bursera cuneata; assembly: GCA_026212285.1. Taxonomy (NCBI): domain Eukaryota; kingdom Viridiplantae; phylum Streptophyta; class Magnoliopsida; order Sapindales; family Burseraceae; genus Bursera; species Bursera cuneata. Next base: position 18,412 of record JANLJB010003961.1, read on the forward strand.
CTGTTTGATTGGAACAATGGTTCTTTATCATAACAGCTATATCTGTTGGAGAAGCCCCAGCAAGTTCAAACTTCTCAACAGCAACCTCCAGACATTCTTCCCAAGTAGGCAGCTCTAGCTTATATTCCACAACGGACCGCTCATACAATAAGGTCCCCCACAAGAGGTATATCTGTGAACTCATATTTGTAGCCTGCTCTGCAGCTTCTTCGGGAGATAAATCTTTAAGCAACCCATCCAACCCCTTTTTCTGCAACTGAGCTTTGTATTTATCATATTTAGAGAGACCATTTAGACGCTGCTCCTCTATCTCCTCCCACATCTGCATGCCCCTCTCCATGCTGTCCTCAGCCTTGTTATAAAGCTCCAGGACCTCCTGGCATGGTCCACTCTCTATATCAATCTTGCTGCTAAGTGCATGGTACCAACAAAGTTTTGCTTGTTCAAACTGTTGTTGCCCAAGTGCCAGAAGACCTTCATAAAAGTCTGGTTTCATCTTTAGAGCTTCTTCATACCTCATTCCAGCCTTAGTATACTCTTTCTTTGCCCACTCATAAGCAGTCTTAACCAGGGCAAGAATGGATTCTCGTGAACCATCTTCCGGGAAGAAGATCCGCTTCCTTGCCTTAGACATGTGAACATTTCCCCAGTTGAACAATGCTAGAGCAGCCATCTCTTGGAACTTATCTGCAGCAATTTCAAAAAGCTCCTGGGATTCTTCGCTTGTTACTGTATCCTCCATTGCCTCTGAGTATAGCTTCATCCCAAGTTCGTGAAGATTCAAGTAGGCATCAGAATCAAACCCCACATGATTTTTAAACAGTCGGGCAAACTCAATAACCCAGTCCTCAATGCAAGTTGGCCCTTTTTCAACTTTCACACTTTTCCCCACCTTCCCATTCTCAACAACCTTATTTGGATATTTTTCAGCCTTATGAACCTCCTCCTGCTTTTTCTTTCCCTCATAAGCTGGCTCTTGATCAGGATTTACTTCAGCAATATACAATCTAAGAGAACCCCGTGAATCACCCAACAGTTCAGCGAACCTCAGCTCATCCGTTGTAGTAATGGTGACCAAATCACCTTCCTGATCCTTATATTTCACAAGAACAGCCTTCAAGTTTGGAAACCTGTCTCGCACTACATCCCTCACCAATCTAATACTACAATTCACTGGTAACTGTGCCCACCTTATATCATCACCAAACACCAACTTTACCGTCTTTATGATCACTTTTTCTTCCTTGTTAACAGCTTTTGTAACCTCTACCTCTTCCTCAACCATCTTAGTAACCACTTCTTTATCCTTGACATCATTCAACTTCTCCTCCACCTTATCATCTTCCCTTTTCTCCTCAATTTTCTCCTCACTTTTCCCATTCTTTTTCTTCTTATTCAGCTTCTCTCTCACCACTCTTCGCAAACGCGCAGCACCTTGTGCCTCTGCACTACTAGCCAACTCAATCTCTCTTACTTTTTCATTAACATCAATACCCTTATCAATCATATCACTTTTCACAGTTTCCAAAATCTCCAAAGCAGATAAATTATTAGGTTCCATGCTCAACACATTAAGAACATCCCTAAATGCCAAATCAGCTCTATTCAACTCCTGATAACACTTAGCTCTCCTCAACAAAGCTCTGCTATATTTTGGTGAAACTTCTAAAGCCAAGTTACACTCGTTAATGGCTCGTGGGTACTCGCCGAGACCCATTTGAATATAGCAAGCGGCCATGTTGCTTCTCAAATAAGCAACATCGATGTGGTTTTTCGGCAACAGTTTAAGCGCTTTTTCAAACTTTAACATGGCGCCTTCATGGTCGCGTTTTTGAAAGAGTTTCTTACCTTCTTCTTTGAGCTCTTGAGACCTGCTAATGAACATAGCGGTGTCTTCATCTAACAGTTTAGAAGAGCTGGATCGATGCGTCATCGTTTTGGGTGACTTACCCTTGGGGGTGGAGGTCTCAGCCGGTTTCTTAGCTGCCGTATCTTGATTCTTCTTCTTCCCAGTTGGCTTTCCCATAATTGAAAATAAAAAAAATTCAAATAAATCGAAATGACCCGCTTAATTACTAAACAAAGCTAATTGTAATTTTGATGTAAAGGAGAGTGGAGATGGATTATGCTTTTGGTTTGGTTTGGTTTGGTGGAAGAGGAATATGAGAACGTGAATGTGAAGGTCTCTCTCTCCTAGGGTTTCATTATCGCCTTAATGGAAGTCAACATCTCTCCCCAAGGAAATGCTAACCACCACTTAAGATGGGGGCGCGTGGAGTTAGATATTTGATTTTATTATTCAACTCACACGGAGTTGAAGGATGATTGATGATGATGGATGGGCGTGGTGGTGGTGGGGGCCTCTGTAGCTCAGAACGGAGCTGGCAAATTTCTCTTTCCGACCTAAGCATTAAGCAAACTTCATCTTTTCTCATCTTTAATCTGGGATTTGTTTCTTCCCTGCCATCCAATCCGTATCCCCATAAACTTTTTTTATTTTTATTTATTTTTGTCAATCTCTCAACAAATTTGAAATAAGAATATCTTCTGTAAATTTACTAATATTTGAGTTAAATTTAACATCTACCGTACAATACAAATTTATTTTTCCAAAAATTATTTTACTTTTAAAAAAAAATTATATTCAATAATTATAAATTATTATTTATTAATTAATTTTAAGACATTTTAAGTGTTAACATATAAGAACATCCTTCTTATATTGATGGATAAAATTCCAATTATTAAAATATAAATATTTTTTATTTTGATGGGTGCGGTAGGGTGGGGTAAAATTAAGGGAATGAGTTTTGATATGATAATATCGTAGGACGGTTATACTTCTTATTATAAATATCAGCTGAGTCTTATCTGTAACAATCGATTACATAAATCACAAACAGCAGATAAGGTGTACTTTAAAGTTTCCTGCCGTGCTTAAGGAGTCACTGCCAACGCAGAATATTCGTAACCAGAATCGCCTCGGCATCAGCATCTCAATTATAATATTATATGGCTAATAATGAAAAGCTGAGCAGACACGTGTGGATAAAATATGAACATAATTAGCTATAGCATTTCTTTTTGGGATCAAGCCCCGACATGTTTGGTCTATGCGCCCTCCTGGCATTCACTTTAAATAAGAGATACACTTCTACTCTATGCATAGGCATATGTGGTGGTTTCAACCCAAAGTTACTCTTTCCTCAATCAACCATCGCTTTTGTGCACTGCTGACTCATTTTCATCTGGTGGCAGCACAGCCCAATCATCACCAGGTTCCTGAGGCTCAAAGACATGAACTCCACCATCGCTTAGTCCTACTGCAAACTGAGTTGGCTTCTGTGGATGAGCAGCTATGGCATGCGGGTACACCTCGGCACTGCAGCCAACAATCGAATTACACAATCAGGGTCATACCCAATTACTACATATAGAGATACTATAATCTGAAAAATGTGTGTGTTGTTGCACCGATAGTAAAATAGGCCAGGACACAAAGTACATAGCATTCAAGCATCTTATGTTATTGAGGATTACTTGAAGCAGTATAGAATAAAAGTAGGTCTAATATTGATCTAACTCAACAAAATCCTGGATTTTAAAGGAAGAAATGTCTGAATGCACTAGAGAAAGAGAGACTCAAAGAAAATTTTTATCAGTTTAAATATTATATCATATAATGTAGAAATTTTTTCCTACTATATTTGGGATAAGAAAATAGAGCACTTGGACAATAAAGATAAATTTCACTGCATTAAGCTTAAGCATGTTGGTTGTGCATACCTGGACCTCATATGGGGACGAAGATAAGCAGTGGGTAAAATGCGACAACGTAATTCAAGATTCCATGCATCAAATATTGACACAGTTCCATCCACAAAGCTTGCATAGACCATCTGGCTATCACACGAGAATGTTGCTTGGCAGATAGAGGTGGAACGTACTGGTACCCACTGTAAGTACAAAACATAAGATGTTTATAATTATATTCTCAACAAAGACTAGCCCATGAACAAGAAAACATCTTCTGTACGAGAGGTAGAATGCAGAAACCTTCTTTAGACATTTTAATTCCTTGGCTTCGTATATGGCTAGATGTGTCTCATTGACAGCAAGGAATTGTGTCTGGTCCTGATGAAACTGTATATGAGTGTCAGACAGCGGCATATTCTTATTAGGAATTTGCAAGCTTTTCTCTAGAAACCAACTGTTAACACTCCAAACTAAAATCTGCACAAGAAAAGAAATGATTAGAAGTGAAACTCCTGATCTTGGTGAAAATTTCAACAGTACCATGCTTGAGGCTATAACATTGGTGTCCGGTATGTCATGGTATAAAATATCAAATACTAACCTGACCATCTGCTCCAGAAGAAACAATTATATCCAGAACATCAGAGAAGGCAAGGCCTGTGACTCTTTTAGAGTGCCCCTTAAGCTTGCTTTTAACCTGCATTGAGGATGGTAATGACATAATCACCTTGGTGTCTCATGTGAAATAACATTAGATGATTGGAGCATGAAAAGAGAAGAAGGGAAATCGTACCTCACCGAAACGGACATTATATATCACGATTGTAGAATCATCCAGGCCAATAGCAACTATATTGTTATCTTGAGGGTGGAAAGCAAGACACGTTGCCACAGGTGATGGAGGCATGATAGTCATCATGGTCTACGCTTACCCACCAAAGTTAGAAAATGGTCAGTTAGATTCAAACACGAATATAAGCAACAAGCATACTGTTTTGGAATTTTAAAAATTTTCTGGTGTAATAGATTATAGGATTTTCTGCATCTGTAAAGCAAAGTAGAAAGTGAGCAAAACACTTTTCAGTTACTCCTACAAGCTTCAGTAATAGTAACTGATAGAAAAGAAAACTCAAGAACTATGTTGAAGTAGTAATGCAAGTTCACAAAATACAATATACACATATGTTTCATTCTATATACACTCAAGAAAAAATTGAGATTATAATAGTATTTTAGAAATACCTTGGCATCCATGAAGGACTTACAAATTACAATTCATATACTTCTTGTCGTTACCTTAAATGTCATTATGTTAAAAAGGGAGATTATGCCTCCCGATGCTGACATGAGATATGAATCATTCTTGGACAAAGCAAAACAGGGAACAGCCTCATGGGGATTGCTGCCTGTAAGGTCATTGACCATTAGTCGTGAGCTGTTCCTTGGTTGCCATAATTGAGGCGGAACCTTAGCAGTGGCCTGCATTTTATATCTTATCATGATGAAATTATCGAACACCATACCAAGCAAAACTTTCAAAGAAAAATGAACAAAAACAGAATAATTATATCCAACTCCCTTTCACCTTGCCACTCAAGTTCAGGTCATTCTTTGGCCATTTCCAAAATAGATGAATGGCATTTGATGCTAATGCCAAAATGGCATTACCTGCATTGGTGTAGATAAGCCTTGATATCTGCAGTTCCAAGAGAGGAAGCTAGTGAGAAACTCAGATTTATTTATATCAACTTGGGACTGACACCTATATCTTCTAGGTGGTTTTGTATCCTTGAGCCTTACATATTTGGGTTTTACAACTATTATATTTAACATATCTAGAACTGTAGAATTAAATTCACTGAATCACATAAGAGTTTCAAATTAATGGCTTGTTGATGAGAGAAACATAGAAGAGTTAATTGGAATATAAAGATTAAAGAATATGTATGACAAGGGCAGGTACTCGTATTTTAGTAAGCCACATGAACATTAAGCTACAAAAACTTCAACGAAGCATACAACATCAGCAAATGAATTTGCTAGTAGGTTATTTACATATTCTCATTTATTGTAATGTATGCCCGATTTGCTATTATGGGCACACCATTCCATTGCCTAGTATGACACAAGGTTCAGATGAGAACTAAAGCGGCTTGCTAGATGCATCACAGCAGAAAAAAGAATAAACAATAAAGGATGATGTATAAAAATTACAGCTGCTAGAATAAAGAAATTTCTAACCTTGTTTGCCTTCAGATGAGAAGGAAGCTGCAATGACTCGCACTGACAAGGTCTAGTAATTAAGGGCATCCCAACCTTTGATTGGTTATTGGCTGCCCCAGGAGTTTCAGGTTTTGAAAGGCCATCATTCTGCGGCAAAGCAATGCTTTAAGTTTAGTACTTCTGATGTAATACTGAAGATATGAGTTCATTTTTAGATGTTACAGAAAGCAATGCATTTCAACTAACTACTCACAACTGGAACAACACCATCAGCATCTTCAGCACTTGCCACAGTTGAAATAGGATTGAGTGCAAGCTGCATGAAATGAAAAGCATCAGGCTGGATAAATCTTCCCTCAGAAACAGTAAGAAAAGGTTGAATATGCTAACCTTCCTCAAAGTATCAGACAGAACTCTAGTGGCCTCAATAGAACGATTTTCAGACGTATGCATCGACTGAAGAGCGTAATCAGTTGCTAATATCTTTATTCTGTTTTCATTTGCAATAACAGCTAGTAATGTACCCTGGTTGTTGAAGCGAATGTGCGGGTTTGCCTTCAAATCAGAAAAGAATTAGAGTGCAACTTAGACCACCCCTTTTCTCAAGGATGTTTATATTATTGGAATTAAATTAAACTACTTCTTTAGGCATAAATCTAATGTAGAATTGAATGAATAATTCTTTTCTTCACTTTGAAGTCCCTCAACAGTCAGCAAAAAACTTACTGGTAAGCCTCCATCTGCATCGATGGTTGTCAAGAGCTCAACCTGGTCCATATCCCAAATTTTAATAATATGATCATCTCCAGCCGCCAAAAACCGGTCCTTGGCTGTATCAAACTGCACTACAGCCAAAGGATTATTCCGGAGCCCTTGGTAGGTTCTCTTTATAGCTCCTTCACTTTCATCCCATTCAACAAGGAATGACTGTCCATTCTTAGCAGTCCCACATGAAAAAAGCCTGAAAAATTGCTCAATTAATCTGCTGACCTTTTAATTCGCCAATAGAAATTGAATGATCACATGATGTTAGTTAAGGTCCAGTAAAGCAGACCTTTGATTATTAGCACTATAAGCCATTCTTGTGCACCCGAGACCAGGAGCATCATAATTAATTCTAGCTCCTGAATTGTCATATAACCACGCTTTTATCTTGCCATCCACTGATGTTGAGAAGATGAACTGAGGCATAGAGGCATATAGAGACATTTGTTAAGAAAATGCTCCAAATAGTAACTATCACCATAACCTGCAATTACCATAATCAAAAGTGGTGCTTACAGGAATATGTTCCTTGGTATGGGGACAGAGAGAATAAACAGGAGCGTCATGACCTTCAAAGGTATATACTTTGACACCAGAAACAACGTCCCAAACCTTAAAAAATCATCGAGTAAACACATTGGCACTTCATCTATGACAAATATATATGCATTTATATGCAACATCAAAAAGAAAAAAACCTTAATTGTCTTGTCAATGCCGCAGGTTATGACCAAAAGTTTTGCATCGGGGACAGAGAAAGCTAGATTATTTACACTGCCAACGTGAGCATCAATCTAAATATTTAGGAGAAATAAAATGTCAATCTCCTGGAAGAATACCAAACTCAAATATATTTGAGCTGAGTATATGGATTAAAGCTACCTCCAAGTGCTGTCGGACGTCACTGCCACCATGGTAAGAGTATAATTGGACAATATGTTTTGAAAAAGCAACCCCTGTTTAAAGTATATCAACAAAAATCAGATAAAATAACTGGATATTCTTTTCACTCAGAGGTGCAATTACTTTGTACTTACCAAAAAAAGACCCATCAGGACTCCAACTAATACAGTTAACAGAAACAAATGGATCTTTAACCAGAGCTGTCTGCATATAATTGAAGTTGGTTCAGATTTTGGATCATTTGTATGACACTCAACTGCATTCTTGGCACATGTAACATGGTTTTGGTTAGGAAGGGGACAAACCTTGAATAACATTGAGCATTTTCCAATATGCCAAACCTTAAAGCTTCTTGAAAGCAACTTTTCCCCATAATTAACATCCCACAGTCCTATGTCCCCTATGTTGGTTCCCACTGAAGAATCACACCAGAAACATTCAGTAATAAACATGTTTAATAATGTAAGCGTCAAAGAATCACCATAAAATTGAGAAGTCCAAATCAAAATTTGTTTGGGTAGACCTAGAAGAAAAGCATGTTGAAGAGGATGAAAATCCATGCTCACTGGAGATGAACCCTCATTCAATGTCTGAACAACAGTCTCTGGCAAATCAGCATGGTTGATCAATCCAAAACTTTGAAATTTATCATTCTTCAGAGGGTTAATAGGCAAGTCATGAGATAGGGAGCTGTGACTTGGACAAGGATAGTTGACAGGCAATATTACCTACACACATAAATAAGAACCATGGCTGCCAAACATATAAATGAAAAGTAGTTTAATTGTGTGATGTTGCAGCAGAGGTAACCAGCTTTACCCCATCCGTAGTATGAAAGGACCTTTTCTCAGGGATAATATCAGAATCCTCCAGGCCTTCCATCTTCACGTCTACAAAGAGGCAGAAGGTTAACCAGAAATATAATACCAAAACATGAGCTCAAACTATAGAGTATAGACCCATTAAAGATGTTATGCATAATTTAAACCAATACGTGGATTTTTTGGACCAATGAGAGAGGAAGCCCCGGTAGAAACTGCAGAATCAGTCAGCGTAGATGAACTAGAACTGCCACAGGTTGTAGAAGTTGAAACTGGCTCTGCTGTGGCTTGAGAAGGCTAAACATATAGAGTTTATCCATTCTTAAAAAGAAGTTTTACAAATAATACAAAACAGAAAAATAACTGGCTTGGAAAAATATAACAGTTCTGCTTATGGATCTTACCAGAACATTGCTTTCAGTTGACTGGGCAATTAAATGACAGTTTTGTGATTGACAAACATGATCCACAAAAAGAGTATTTATATCAGGGTTTGGCTCAGGATTTGTACAATGTATATGCTGCCAATTTAGGCTGTCAAATTAGAAGCTAAATTCAGTTCTCTCTCAATGCACAATAAAGTATGTCCGGAATTAATAAAAATTGTCCAAAGTCCCAGAGCTATGATAAAGAAAATTATGCAATCATATCCATGTACTACAACTGCTAGCGGAATTCGCTTCTCCTTTACTTTTATCTATCAAAAAAAAAAACTTCAGAAATGGTGAAAAGTAAGTCATTACCTTTGGTTAATGAGACGTCGTAGCCTATGACTTTTGATGCGAGGAAATTTCAATTTGTCACGGAGAAGGGGATTTGCCTCAATTATTTTCTCCAGTTCCAACATCATAGTTTTCCTTGCAGACTTTGTATCTCCATACATTGAGAGAGAATCATGTTCTCTTTGGAACGTGCATGAACACGCATACACAGCAAGAAAAGAAAATCATCTTATTACAGTCACAAAATCAGAAACTAAGAGAATTAATATAGAGCCCATACCTTATATCATCTAATGTCAAGAGCTGAGTCATTTCTTTGAAAAGCTCCTCGTTATCAGGGGAAAAAACTTTTAAATCCTTCAAAAGGATATTTAAGGCCTTTGCATGGTCATGACTGTAATATAGCCAATTGTTTATATTTAAAACAAAGCTAGAAACAAAATATCTAAGATGAGAATGATTTTTTGGAAATTAAAACCAATACTAAAGCAGACTTTACCAGTCCAATGCCTCAAGGAAATTCTGCTTCCTGATCTCAAAGTAGATCTTGGTTGAGTACCTGTTGTCATCAAACTTTGTGAAGCTAGAAAGATACCTCTCAACCTCTTCCCATTTCCCATCAAGTACCATGTCCTCAAAAAACTTCAAGTCAAAGTGATATCCACTTTCACGTGCAAGCCTACACATAATATGATGAGGAATATCGAATTTCATAAAATCAATATGATATCTTGAAGGCAGAAATGTGCATGTGAACGAGCATGAGTGAGTGGGTAGTGAGGGAGAGAAATTAACTTACGTCCGCATGCTTTCTTCGAAACCTTCCTCATCAAAGAACTGTAAAACTAAGTAGACAAGCTCTTTGGTAAGGGTAGACATCTAAACAGCAGTCCTTTCTTGCCTCCAAAACCTATAAAGAACAATTTAAGCTAAATATGATCATGTGGCTCAACTGCAGAAATAAGTTCCCATGAGCTCAACTTAGGATTTACTTGAAAACTAAGCTAAATAGAACTCTGGTTCAATTGTTGAGCAAATCAACTTTATATCTGTTTTGTTATTTGCCCTTCATTTTCTAAGAAACCAAACTGGGATTTTTATGTTCTGATCAACTACAAAGTAAGAGAAACCAAATTTTAGTATACAAAACAAAGATATACTGAAAATTTGAAGATATTCATATCATTCAAATCAAAATAATATCTCCATGATGAATATTACCCTGAATTAAAAGACATGAAATTTTCAATGTCTTGATCCCTAGATTTCCTCGGAAACCAGACAGGGGATTGGATTGTCTGAATCGATTCGAAATGAACCAAAATGTAGTAGAAACGAAACAAGCGTCAAAATTGAACAGTTTTCAACGCAACAAACCAAGCAGTAGCAATCAAGACTCTCGTATCGATCGAGAAAGAAATATGATACAGCTTCTGTGACAAAGAAGTCATGAATCGACCAATCAAGCGATTCGGTTCTTGATCATCAGATTATCAAAGTTAGAAAATAAATAAATAAACAACAAAAAAAAGAATGAAAAACTGTGCTTAATTGCTTAAGTTGAGATTGATCAAATATTGAACAATAAACAGAATAGATATTCGCATGTAACTGACGACTCAAGGAAAAAAATTAAAATTAAAATAAAAAATTAAAAGTGATTGGAGAAATAGTGTCTAAAAGCTCACCAGAAAATTTTACAAAAGAAGTTGAAGGAAGAAGAAGAGGATCAGATCACGAAAACTTCAGTTTGAGAGAAGACTTTCAGTCACTCGCTCTGGCCGAGTTGCTCATCGCAGCGTCAAGATACGGACTTACGAAGAGGGACGGATATATAACAGTGACGATGTGTACGAGATAATATAAGTACTAGGGCTTATACAAAGAACTTCGATGTCGTTTTGGTGGCAGGGATAGGTGATACGACCTCGTGCTTATATAAGAACGGTTATCCCGGGACTATTGCGTTTCGAGACAAGTGGGGTGCACGTGGAAACTGATGCAGTTGAAGACAGGGGAATCGCTATACCTGTATTGTAGGCATATAAGTGGTTTCTATTCTAGTAATTATTAAAAAATGTTCAGAATATATATTCATTTGTTGAAAATAATGAATTTTTCTTATTATTTATGAACAAGGCACAACAATTTTTTGAGATTGGATTCAGATTTTGTAATCGGCCCATTAACGATGGTTTAGTGGGTCACTAAGCTTAAGCCTAATTGTTTCGGAACGTACGCGACGATAATTTTCAAACGATTAAATTATTTATTTGTTAGCATATTCTATTTTAGTTAATCTTAAATGACTTTGGAGTAAAAGTAGATACAAAAGATTTTGATTCACCCTTCTTTTAAAAAAAAAAAATTATTTTCTTTGGTGTGATTAATATATTTCTCTAGAATTTCTTGTTTCACTAGTAAATTAGATATTTTATTGATAATATATAAGATTAACATTTTCATCTTTTCTAAGTACACTAATGGAATAGTCTCTTATTTCAAAGATTTCACACAAACAACTCTTCAGATAATTTTCTTAGGTTTCTTAATCCCTTAAAAAAAAAAATCATAAAGCCGACAATTTACAACTGTTTGATTGTAATTATTTTATTTTTTCACTTATTAAAATATCTATAATAACCATTATAATCATCTTTTTTTTTTTTAACAATTATCTAAATTGAGAGCATTTATGTTATTATTCAAACAACAAAGGTGATCAAGGACGGATCGAACCTTTAAAATTTGGGAGGGTCAAGTAGAAAAAACCAGAAACTGAGGGGGCCAATAGGAGAAAAGTAATTTTTGGGATAAAATCTCTAAAATTTTGCTATAAAATTGAAAATTTGCAGGGGCAAGACCTCCGGCCACCAGATCCGCCTCATCTATTTAGCCCATGCCAGGGGGTGTTTAAGTAAGTTTCCTCGTAATGAGAAGACCGATAAACTTCTAACCTGTACATTCATAAACAAACGTTGGAAAGCTGCAAATTTGGCTCGGAGGTCGCACGGGATGTTAATTTCCTGGAAGCAATGCTCGAGTCTATTCATTACATTTCTTCTTTTTGCTTTTGCCAGAAGAATCAATAGACCTGATTCACGGTCAAGGCTGGAAGTGCTTTTGCTTAGTGCCTTGAAAGTGTGTTGTAGCAGCTAGCGTTGACCTATTGTACGGATGACTTAATTATAGCTAGCTAGTGCGCATCTGTGGTGGTGGTGGTTTGCGGTGTTGGTGAAGATAAGGTCGCGGTCTTATACAGATCATGGTACCGCCTAAGGTCATTCAGTTTGACTGCTTCTGTGTGTGGACCCGCGCTAGTGACAGATCACATTTTGGCCTTTCCTATCATATGTCCTCAAGGATTTCATTCTTCGTCATTGAATTCGAATGATTCTATGTTCTATAATCCTCATCACCATCATCGTCTGCCGTAGATCGTCAATACACTATTTCAAGGAAATCTACGTTATATAAAAGTAAAATATAGTCGCACGTGCGCTTAACATCTCTAAAATTGTGTAATACATATTAAGCAGTATACATTAATATTTTAGAGTGTATTATAAGTATAACATTCTAAAATCATGTTCAATGATAATATAGAATCATTCTTTGTTATTTTGAAGACTTTCAATGAGACACGTTTAAAAGTGTTTTAAAATTAACTATGGCTAATGACTTTCCTAATTTAATAAAATAATATGATATTATATGATTAGAAAATAATATAATTTTCTGTTTTTATACTCATTAATATATTATATATAAAATAAAAATAATATTTATGTTATATATGATAAATTATATAAAAATAAAAATAAAATAAAATTTTTATTCATAATGGCTGGGTGTGGGCTGGTAAGTAGTAAACCCATCCCCGACTCATCCTAATGCGAGGATTAAAATTTAATTATACCCTCGTCCCATCCCAATAAAATAAGTGGGTGCTCAGAGATCCCTAACCCTATGGTATATTTTACTATCCTCAAAAAATATATAGTAATTATTGGTTAGTAAATTTTTTATTGATAAATTATTTTTATTTTTTTCCACACACTACTTAACAATACTTGTTGAGATAAGTGTATTATGCACTCTTTATATATTGGATGATTTCTTAAACTTTATGAAGAAAATAAATTGTAAAATTAGATTGCGTTCTTATATGAAATTATGTAATAATGTACTTAAATATTTGAGAAATCATACTGTTATATTTGTCTCAAAATGATTTTTTTCAATTTTTTAACTTATCACTTCATTAAAATTCAAATTTAAAATTTATTCTTTGAAAATTTACCACCAAAATATAACTAAAATTGTTTATCTAATTTCTCAATAATAAAACATAAAATTAAAAATTAATACATTGCGATATTTTCGTTTCGCGGGGGCCACTGCGCCCTTTCTTAAAGCCTGTGGAACAAGTATTGGAGCATATCTTTGTAAAATGCGTGGAGCCACGTAGAAAAGGTCCTTTACGAACGCGGTTCCAGGATACGTGTCATGCTATTATGCTGACAAGACATCAGCAAATGTACGAGAAGGCGACATGCACAGCGGAAAATTTACCATTTCGCCAACAAACGTACGAAAAAGAGACATGCATAGGGCTGAAAAGACGAGACAAAACTAGTGTTGCTGGTTGCTTCACCCGGAGTGGGTTTATGCCTCTCACCACCTTTTTTCTAGCCTTTGATTTTAATTTACTCAGTTTCACCTCCTAGTTGGATTAACAATTGGCTAAATGAGAAAATTAAACCTTAGAGTCAAGCTTTATAATCGTATTATTACTCTTTCTTTAAGATATATGTATGCAATATTAAAATCATAATTATTAAAATCACAAATGCTATAAAACCATACCAAATCCTACCGATAGCCATCCTTACTTCGCAACCTTTACCAAAAAAATCAATGACCTTTGTTGGTTTTAGTAAGCATTAGAAACACCACTATTAATCATTAGATTTTAAAACGAGATATTTATCTGACTCCCCAATTAAATTTTAAGAAAATACTTAATTCCAAACTTTTGTAAAACTAACACTTATCCCCAAAAAATTATCACTGTTTTTTAAAAAATTAACACTTACTTCTCAAAAATCTGGGGGGTAAGTGTTGGTTTTTTTAAGGATAAATATTAGTTTAACAAAAATATAGAGTTAAGTATTTTCTCAAAATTTAACTAAGGGTCAACATAATTTCCTTATTTTAAAACTAAATAGGGAAACTAACTTTCGGTTAAAGGTTAGATTGTCCCTAATAATTTTCCTGTAAACAATTATATTGGTCACAAGAGCAATGAAAATACCCCAACAGAAATTAGAGGGACTATATAACCAAATTTTAGGAACTTTTTTTATTTTTAGTAAGTTTAATGTTTTATTTTATTGTCTAATTAAGTTAAAATTCTTAGCAAAAGTACCATTTGAGATGAAATATTATAGCGTAAAAAAATCAATACGTCAACTCTTTAACGAATTGACAAATGAGATATCTTATCCTATTTGATGGATGAAAATAATTAATTAATCAATAAAAAAGTTAAGATTTGATTAAATTTTAAAACATTTATTTGAAATTTTGTAGTTTTAGCATATTAATTTACTTATACAGTAATCTTAATACATGCCATAAATATTAAAATCTTAAAAAAATATAAATTATCATCATTAAAATCAGTAGTTTATCTAATAAATGATATTAAATTAATTTTATAATAAAAATATAATTTTGAATATATATTAATGATAAAAATGTTATAAATATATATTTTTTGAGGTGTTAGCGTGTACTATATGGAATTCGCTTATTAATATGATAAAAAAACTATAAATAGTTCGAATAAAAATTATTTTTGAACTATTCATTTGGTAAAAAGAAAATTCGCTTCCAACTGTTGAAACAAGAAAGCTACGTGGCACCTGCTGTCAACAAAGCATTATAGATGTTCGGCAACAGTCACTATGTCGCAGTCAGGACCACCTGGGACTTTTATTTTGACATTACGTCAGACAGTATCATGCATGCACTGACTACAGTAGACCCTATATCTCCTACGCACACCAAGGAGCGTACAATACATCGTGCCAACGCAGACCATCGGCCCCTTTTGCTTAGAATAATCACAGATTTGAATCGAGGTTCGAACGGAGGGTGTTCAACACCCGATTACAACGAGAATGGTCATGCAATAAACCGTAACCGTCACTGTCATCTTTTTAACAGAGAACAGACAGCTGTCGGGTTAAATTTCCGTAACGGGACCACTGATAAGTATGGGTACTTATCAAGATAAGTACGTCGTTTGTATCTAGAAATTGCCGCCTCATTTTTGTAATAAAAAGCCTTGCTCTGCCTTAGTTACTAAGAACTCAAAAAGCGGCATCTTCTGGGAAAGAGAGCTGAGCTCTGGCTTGCTCTGTTTTTGCAGGTAAGTCTTCGTTGTTTTGTCTTTGTTTTTCAAGTTTTCATGTTTTGCTTCTCTTTACGCCTTGCTTTTCGCTTCATATATTCTTTTCTCTTTTGAAAGCAATTCTCTTTAACTTTCAAGTCTCTTCCGTCTCAATGGGTTTAAAGCTACTTTACTGTTTATGATCGGTAAAAAACCCTAATTTTCTTTCTCTTTTTTCACTTAAATTTAACTCATGCGTCTTCGTTTCTGCGATAATCTTGTGTTTTTCGCATTAGTTTTACTCATTCTCGCTTAGTTTTGATATTTTTGTTTGATTTTCATTGCATCTCAGCTCTGTTTCTCCCGTGTGAATATATATATATATGTATGTATTTTTTTTAAATTAATAATAAAATGGTTATTCGTATAGTGCTCCATTTCTATATATTATTCACAAGTAAACCATAAACAAGTAAAATATTATTTTTGTTTTCTTCAAGAAGAAGTTATTCCTTAATAATTGTTAGGTTTTGAGGTAGGATTTTCAATAAAAAATATATATATTTGTTTTCCAAACTAATATCTTGTTTTTTCTCTTTGTTTTTTGTTTTTGTTTTTTTTTATCCTTGTCGTTACTGATAGTGGTTGTTGGTGTGGAGGCTGTGGAGACAAGAACCTTTAGCTAAGTAAGATGACGTCTTCGCTTAGTAGAGACCTTGTATTCTTGATCTTGCAGTTCCTTGATGAGGAGAAGTTCAAAGAAACTGTTCACAAGTAAACGTTTTAACCTAACTCATGCTTTGATCATTACTAATTCTCTTGTTTTGATATGTCACTGATGTGATTTGATGCATGAACAGGCTTGAGCAAGAGTCAGGTCTCTTCTTCAGTGTCAAGCACTTTGAAGACTTGGTGATGGGTGGAAAATGGGATGAGGTTCAGAAGTACCTATCTGGGTTCACCAGAGTGGATGATAACAGATATTCGATGAAAATATTTTTTGAAATTAGGAAGCAAAAATACCTGGAGGCGCTGGACCAGTAATTTATCTCGATTTTTTTTTTTACATTTTTCTTTAATTATTCTGATCACATTGTATATTTATGCGTATGCTCTCTTTTTTTTCCCCTTAAATTTTGTGTGCTTACTTGCTTAAGATTTTGTCAGGAATGAACGGGGCAAGGCTGTTGATATTCTTGTCAAGGATTTGAAAGTTTTTGCATCTTTTAATGAAGACTTGTTCAAAGAGATCACTCATCTCCTAACATTAGAAAATTTTCGGTATATACACACACATTTACATTTGTGTGTATATATATATAAATTTTTAATTTGGAGTTGGAGATAATGATATTTTCAGATATTTTTTAATGAAATGTAGTTTCTGCAGGGAGAATGATCAACTCTCTGGCTATAGAGATACAAAGACTGCAAGAACAATTATGCTGATAGAGCTGAAGAAACTTATTGAGGCAAATCCCCTATTCCGTGACAAATTGCTGTTTCCGAACATAAAAGGTTCAAGGCTGCGGATGCTCATCAATCAGAGGTATGATATAAAAAGAATCATGAAAAACAATTGTCTGCAGTATGAATGGCATTTTTTTTTTTTATCTACTTTTGCTTAGTCAACTGGCTGGTAGCATCGGAATGATGGTTCTGTATAGCTGCATTTCTGTCTGCGGGATTCATTTACTAATTTTTAATTAACATTCTATTTCTGAAGTGATTGTTAGTTTAGAGAGAACTGATTTTGGCTATGTAATGAGACAGCTTGAACTGGCAGCATTCACTTTGTGCAAATCCTAGGCAAAACCCTGATATAAGAACCCTTTTTGTGGATCACAATTGTAGAAACTCCAATGATCCATATATGCAGCTAACAGCAAGCAATCAGCTAATGGTTCCTGCAGCAAAATCAGAAAGTTTTCTTCCAATGGGTGCGCATGGGGTATGTGAACAAGTTGCTTGGTTTGCATTATTGCAAATCTTTATGACTTTCTTCTTATATAATTGCTTCCTCCTTTGTGGATCCTATCAGCCATCAGCAGCAGTCCAAATTCCTTTGACCACATGGATGTCTAGTTCCTCAACTTTAACTCATCAGCTACCTTCTGGAGGTGGAATTTGTTTTGGTGGTCCAGTGAATTCAGGTAAGGATATCACTTTTTTTTTTTTCTTTTTATTTATTATTTTTTTTAAATTTATTGCATCGAACTCAATATTACAGATTGTGAATGCAAGAAATTTGTAACTTCATGTCTATTTCTGTTTTATTACCTGTATAGCTACATTGGCAAAGGGTCCTGGGGATGCTGATACTATGTCTAAGACAAGGATCTCAGGGGTTTCAGATAGGGTAAGGTGGTTTAAATTTTAAGTGTAGAAACAGTCTTATTTCTGGCTAACATTCTACTTCTTCTGCAGATATTTTTTCCTGGAAATAATCCTGGTCAAAATCATAGTTCAGCATTAAACACAACAGATGAAATACCCAAGACTGTTGCGCGGACTTTAACTCAGGGGTCAGTTCCAACAAGCATGGACTTCCATCCAAGTCAACAGACTCTTCTTCTGGGTTAGTTTACATGAGTTCTTGACACTAGTAGCTTTTATGATTTTTATTTCAAAATCTGTTTGTAGCTGTAAATCAACTTATATTCTCTAATGGACTTCTTCAGTTGGGACCAATGTGGGGGATATTAGTTTGTGGGCAGTTAGTTATGAGGAGAAGTTGGTTTCAAGAAATTTTCAGATATGGGATATTGGAGCAAGTTCAATGATTTTAAAGGTATGTTCTATTCTTAATTAAGAAAATTTGTGTGAAGATAATTGCCTCTGATTCTGCGGTTCTCCAAATTCTAAATTGATCTTGTTCTGATTCAGGCAGCTTTAATCAAAGATCCATGTGTCTCAGTTAAACGTGTATCTTGGAGCCCTGATGGTACTTTGTTTGGTAAGATTTAGAATGTGGGAACCACGACACTCTTTTAAAATGTTTCATGGTTTTAACTGATTTTGTGAATTGAGCTATTATTGTAAGTTTTGGTTGATTTATTTTTCATCAAACAGGAGTTGCATATTCTAAACATATGGTTCAGTTATACACTTATCATGGATCAACTGACATTCGACAAAATTTGGAAGTAGGCTACAATATTTCCTCTCTACCATATATTCTAGTTTGTTACGTTGTTTCTGATAAACTTTTCTTTCTCTCTTCTAGATCGATGCTCATGTTGGTGGTGTAAATGATCTAGCATTCAGCAACCACTCTAAGCAGCTCTCTGTTATTACTTGTGGTGATGACAAGACCATCAAGGTTGGTTATGAGCCAGCAGTTAATGTTAGTCAAAGAAAAGGTGATTTTCTTACTTATTTTCTTTGTTTTAGGTGTGGGATGTGAATACTGGTGCAAAATTGTATACATTTGAAGGTCATTTGGATGCTGTATACTCTGTGTGCCCTCATTCCAAGGATAATGTTCATGTAATCTCTACTTGATGCTTAACTTTGGTGATCCGTTCTATGTTTATTGCTTCATATTGTTGATCTGTCAGTTTTTTTTGAAGTAAATCTTGCACTTGTATGCTTCAGTTTGTCTTTTCAACATCGGTGGATGGAAAGATTAAAGCATGGTTGTATGACATGATGGGATCCAGGGTTGACTATGATGCACCTGGGCACTCATGTGCAACAATGGCATATAGTGCTGATGGGAAAAGGTTGGTTTACTGGACCTCATCTAGATTATAATGTTTTTGCATCCTATTTGTTTTGTGGACAAACTGAGAAGTGCATGAATTCATTGGCACACGCAGGCTTTTCTCATGTGGGACGAACAAAGAAGGGGAGTCACATATTGTTGAATGGAATGAAAATGAAGGTACTGTGAGGAGATCGTACCGAGGATTTCATAAGCGTTCTTTGGGTATTGTGCAATTTGATACTGCAAGGAACAAATTTTTGGCTGCTGGTGATGATTATTCAATCAAATTTTGGGATATGGATAACACTAATCTTTTGACAACCGTTGATGCAGAGGGAGGCTTACCAGTAAGTGTCTTTTAGAATTAATTAGTCTGTATTTTATTAAATAATTATCTTTGCTGTTGTAAGTGGCTTGAGTTGCTTATTTACTTTTCCAACTTAAGGCAAGTCCACGTATCTGCTTCAACAAGGGGGGCACATTATTGGCTGTTTCTGCAAATGAGAATAGAATTAAAATCCTAGCAACAGTGGACGGTCTCCAATTGATGCGAACGCATGAAAGTCATTCTCTAATTGCCTCAAGAATAGCATCTGAGAATATTGCAAAAGTAACTTCTATTAATGTTTTATTTTACCCATTTCCTCATTTGTGTCTTATTTGAAAAGCTTTAAATAGATATGAATCTCTTTGTATGCTATCTATCTTATCTAATAGGTGGAGTTACTGGAGTAGGATATTCACCTTTTTTTTTTTAGTAACTTTTATCCCAAGTGAGTTAGCAACACCTGCATTATTTTTCTCCATCATGCAATTCTTGCTGAACTTTTGATTGTCTCTCTTACTCTCAAAATTTATTTCCTGAGTTCAATGTGGATCTTGGTGTTTGAAATTCATGATTATTCTGCTAATTACTTGATAAATTTGGTGCATTTTCTAGAAAGGTGATTCTAGAAACCTTGAGGAGATTAAACCTAGGTTAACTGAAGAACTCAATCCAGTTAAGATCTGGAAGCTCACAGAGATTAGTGAAGCTGCTCAGTTTCGGTCATTGAGGCTCTTGGCTCGTGTTAAAACAGATAAGGTACGGTTTCTGATGGACACTGTTTAAGAGTGAGAATAGTTGTCACAGTTTTTTCAATTTGCATTCGGATTGAGTTTACAATAATTACTGTCTATAAGCGTTACACTCATGTTTCATCACTCTGCTGTTAGCCCGATATTTTGAGCAAAAGAATCTGAATGTTCCATCTCCTCTGGAAAAGGTTTCTTAATGACTTCTCCTATGAATACTGCAGATCTCAAGGTTGATCTACACTAATTCAGGTGCTGGCATTTTGGCATTAGCATTAAATGCCATTCACCTGTACTGGAAGTGGCCTCGAAGTGAGCTTAATTTAAGTGGGAAGGTATGAGTTTCCTCTTAATTAACTTCTAATCTGCTTCTGTCTTAAAGCCAAACAGATTATTAAAATTTTCCCATTCTGCATCAGCTTGTTCTTCCGGAATTTGAATTGATCATTACTAATGTAAAGTTTCATGGTGTAGGCAACTACCAAGGTAGCTCCTCAACTTATGCAGCCACCGTCAGGCATATTAATGACCAATGATTTAAGTGATGCTAAGCCTGAAGAGGCTGTGCCCTGCTTTGCTTTGTCCAAGAATGACTCCTATGTCATGTCAGCATCTGGAGGGAAAATTTCCTTGTTCAACATGATGACATTTAAGGTCAGTTCTGAAACAAATTTATCAGTTCTTAAGTCTTAAACATGGGTTTACCTGCAGTTCTTTCTTGTAGTATATTATGAAAATCTTCTACTTTTCCCAAAAAGATTTTGTTCCCTTTAATCCCTTGCCCAATTCTATGCAACATTAAATATTAGATCATTCCTCCTTTTCATGTAGCAGAAAAAACTTTAGCTGTTCTACATCGTCAGACATCTGTCTCATTTTAGCTGACCATTGATTCTGTTGGGTACTTCCAGACTATGACAACTTTCATGGCTCCACCACCTGCAGCAACATATCTTGCTTTCCACCCTCAAGATAACAATATAATTGCCGTTGGAATGGATGATTCTTCAATATACATATATAACGTTCGTATAGATGAGGTATGCTATATTCTTGGAGCAATTATAGGTGGTACCTATTAGAGAGAAATCTTGCAAGTTGGCCATTTTATTTTCTCGTTGTAGGTCAAGGACAAACTTAAAGGTCACTCTAAAAGAATAACTGGCCTTGCATTCTCCCATGTGCTGAATGTGTTTGTTTCTGCAGGAGCTGATGCTCAGGTTAGTATTTCAAATTCTACAGTATCAATTTTGTACTCCTAGGTGTTATATTATGGCCTCAAAAGTAAATTCTTCTACGTGTTATGTACAATTTTCTTTTAAAAGAAATGCAAATTAAACACAGATAAGAAGATCTTACAGATGGCGCCTCATTGTTGAATAATTAAGCAGTTTCAAGCAACATAATCCTTATGAATATTCCTTGATGATCCACAAATTGTTCTTTTTTAGATAATATTATGGAGCTCTGATAGGTGGGAGAGACAGAAGAGCACTTTCTTGCATATTCCTCCTGGGAGGACACCAACGGCAATGTCTGATACCCAGGTTCAATTTCATCAAGATCAGATACACTTCCTTGCTGTAAATGAAACCCAGCTTGCCATATATGATTCGTTGAAACTGGAATGTGAGAAACAGGTATTTTTGTTTTAGTGTGTTTTTGGTTCTCAAAGAAAGTTGCTCACTGAAGGTGTTTCCCTGTGGATTTGGTTCGTGTACGATCAATTGCATCACAAAATAGAGGGGTTCTTTATCTTCCACCGGTTAATTGAACAAATGAATTGCAAGAATCCCAGTTTTTTGGTGAATTAAAAGAACTCCTTTATAAATATAATACTATGACCTTGTGCATTCTGATAAGTGATGCATTGATGATGGCCAAGTGTCGAGGAAACCTTCATGTAGGAGCAGCTTTCTTCTGTACCTTCACAGCCTACTACTAATTCATTTCAAAATTATAACTGTATACATTATGTAATTATAGTGGGTTGTAGGAGAGTCCTCAGCTCCAATTTCACATGCAACACTCTCATGTGATAGCCAGTTGGTGTACAGCAGTTTTCTAGATGGAACTGTGAGGATATTTAGTGCTTCAAAACTCCAAATACGATGTCAGATCAACTCTTCAGCTTATCTTCCATCTGATGCCAGGTACTATGCCTTCTTTTTCCAACTTTATCTCTAGATGCAAATTAAACGTTCACTTCTTCCTTCTTCTTGGGTTTCTGTGCCTTCTTTTTCCTACTTTATCACTAGATGCAAATTAAATGTTCACTTCTTCCTCTTTCTTGGGTTTGGATTTTTGAGCTTTTAGAACTTCAACTAAGATTATGCGTAAACATTACTGTTCTTAACAATATGAATTACTCTCCCCTCAATTTTGTTCATTCAATATTCTTCTTTTTTCTTGGGTTTCGTGCCTTCTTTTTTCCAACTTTATCACTAGATGCAAATTAAGCGTTTACTTCTTCCTTTTTCTTGGGTTTGAATTTTTGAGCTTTTAGAACTTCAACTAAGATTATGCATAAACATTGCTGTTCTTAACAATATGAATGACTCTCCCCTCAATTTTTTTTTTCATTCCATGTTCTCTTGAACTTTTTTCAGATTGTAGCTTCTGGTAATTTCTCTTTTATCTATTTTAATACTGACTTTCAAATGTGGTCTTGGACTGATGGATCTTTCAACTTTTAGTTCTTTTAACACTAATTCTTTGCCTAAAATAGTTCATATTCAAGTGGTTTGATTCTAGCTCTTGTTGTTCTCATTCATTCACTGCAGTTCCACAGCAATATACCCGCATGTGATTGCAGCCCACCCGCAGGAACCCAACCAGTTCGCCGTAGGACTAAATGATGGCGGTGTTCTTGTCTTTGAGCCGTTAGACTCCAAGGCTAAATGGGGTGTTCCTCCACCTTTTGAAAATGGCTCAGCGAGCAGTGCCCCTCTTCCACCTACAGTTGTCTCCTTAGATGAACCCCAAGGCTGATGTAGCCAACATTACCATCTGTATTTTCTTTTCTTATTCAAGTCTGTTTTAGCGTATAGTTTTCTATGTAATTATGCAGTAAAAAACTTGGAGCTTTAGCCATAACTCAAGCTTTCTCTATAAAATAAATGGTAACGTTAGATGCATTAGTTAACAATACCAAGCAGAAATTTTAATATAGAATGGCGATGCTTATGCTTTCAACACCAAGCAAAGTCCTTGTTGAGAAACACAAAACAATTAACAATAACGGTCGACGCGTCATCCATTCGTGAACGTATGTCGTACGATTCGAAAATATACTCATATCTCGTGCTTCTTTTCTTTTTAAGTTTATCTATTTATTCCCATTAGATCGGACACAATATATACGGTCCCGATCTTGCCTGTCACTCACCCTATAACACCGACGCGTCGCCCTATTTTTAACTTCACACTCTTTCTAGAGCCGGTGGTGGTCCCAAGCGTTTCATCGCAAGTATGTATACCTTCAAAACCCTAACTAAACCCCAATTTCAAAACCCTAATTGTTTCTCTTCATCTTTTTGTTTATTTATTTTTTAATAAAAAACTCTTTCTTGTATTGTTTCCCATTAAGGGATTTTTTTTTTCTCTAGATTTATCAGCTCTGTAGTTATGTTAGGTGTGGAAATGGAGACCCTCAGCTCAAACGCCGTCGTTTTGGAGAGTATTCTTCGCTCTGCAATGGAAGCTGTGGTGGTTGAAACGGCCATTGTCGTCACAAATTCAATTTACTGGTACCTCTTGACGGTAATATACTTTCGCTGAGGTCTCTGTCTGTTTTTACCTGTGTTTATGTACTTGCAAAGTAATTGTCTTAAAAAAAAGGAATTATTTTTTTGGCCAATTTCCTTGTTTATCACGGGAATTGTAGTCATAATTTGGTTTATATGGGAATTTAGGGTTTTGTTTAGCTGATTGTACAATTTGAAATTTATTCAGCTGCTTAAAGTTTGGAGCTAAATTTGAAGATGTCGTTTGCCGTTGCATCTATGTTTCTATGTAGATCTCCGTCTTTATCTTGAAGGAAGTTCATTATGTTCTTATATATTCCTTTCTGACTTTTGAACCAGAAAATTCACATGTTCAAATGTTTCGAAATTTATAGAATGGAACAGAAAAGCAGAAACATGATAGATAGAAATATTAGGGTATTCATTCATTGATTCTTTATTTATTAAGGGTTTTCGTATTTGCCGGGTGTTGGATGCCGAGATATTGTTAAATCTGGACCCAAATTATTTAGATTGAGGGTCAAAATGCTTCTTGTTTTTTTTAGTTTTCTAGTGCTTTTCAGTTGCTTCTGTATAAATTTTTGTTTGTTTATTTTATTTTTTAATGATTGTCGAATATCTTGCCTTAACTGCCAAATTTTTGTTTACTTCAACTGTTGTCCTCACTTTATTGGATCTTTGTGTTTTTTTGTTTTTTTTTTTTGCAGTTATCATGTATATCACTAAGTTTTTCATTGTGAATATGAATTAAAATATTAGACAAATTTAACAAAATGACTGTCGTGCTATTTTTGAAGTGAATATACCTTAAGCATTGAGGATTTGATAATGGATGAAATGATGCACACATGCTACTGTATATATCTGTGTATATTTAGTTTCGGTTTTCATTAAGCTTTGTTGATCAAGCTCTGTAGTTGTTGTATTAAATTCTATCTTTGAAGCCCAGCTTGAGTTTATACGAGGTAGTGGAAGAGGGCGTTAGGTTCAATCTAGAGGTTTCTGTTGTGGCAAGAAGTGTTAGGGCCTAAAGCCACATGCTGTATAGTGACTAGAGAAAAGTGCTTGTGGTTAATTTTTGTGCTGTATGTTTTAAAGAATCATTGTGGTCACTGTTCAGCTGGAGATAGCCTCTATCTTTATTAGCCATGATGACTCATTTGCAAGATTCTGTCCCCTTCACTTTTATATTTGTAAAATGGACCTCTGAGATAGAGTGAGAAATTCAACTTAGTGGCTAGTAGAACTCACAGTTCATTTAAGTTCGCTCCAACATTATCTTTAGCTTTAGATTTTTGAATTTGAAGAATAGGTTGAATAGTCTTTTAAGGAATTGGTGGTCTTGTGATAATCCCCACCTCCCTCCAAGTTATTTTCCTATATATATCTATTTTACATACCTTTTCTGTACCTTACACCTCTTCTACAAATTATGCAAAAGATAACGATTGTCTTAGCGTGTTCTGGATCTTGCTTTTCAGATGGGATCTACGCCTAATGGAATCAATGTCCTCCATAAAGAACCAGGCATATTTGGAAGGTTAGTGACAGGGTTCCTTTGCCTTGTTTTAACTTCTGTCTGTTGCTTTGAAGGAGGGAAAACTGATTAGTTTTGTCAGCCAGGTTTCCATTTGGTGAGCTTCATGCAGTGAAAAAGCCTGGTTCTGAGAACAAAGACGGTAGTGACACTGAGGATGATGAAGAGGATGATGATGAAGATGCTGCAGATGATCAGGATGATGTTGCAGATGAGGAAGACGGGTCTGGTGAAGAAGGTGAGAATGAAGGGGACCCTGAGGATGAGCCTGAGGCCAATGGTGATGGTGGAAGTGGGGATGAAGATGATGATGAGGAGGACGAAGATGAGGATGATGGGGAAGAAGATGAAGAAGAAGAAGAAGAGGATGAAGAAGATGAGGAAGAGATTCCTCAACCACCAACTAAGAAGAGGAAATGAGGCCAGAATGTCTTTGCTCCCTTTTTTTTTTTTTTTTTTGGGCTTTGGAGTTAGAGAGTTTGAGGTAGATGCCTAGGATCATGGATTCAAGGTGGCTTTCTGCATTAGAGTAGGGAAGATTCTGATACTTCTGTGGATTAAACTTTGTTTCATATTTCTAGTACATCTCTATCATGTATTTGCCACCTCTTTTCTGGTTCCTTAATTCCGGTCCTTTCTCTGTAGTCGTTATGCTTACTTGAGAAGTATTATTAAAATATTTACTAAGACTTATGCGGTCACATTTGAAATGGTCTATGCCTTCAGTGGTTCCTATATAGGATTAGCCTATTGGAGATGTTGATGTGGTTTATTGCATTGTGGAGGACTGATAGTTTTTATAAGGATTTGCTTGTGCTCTGGTTATCTGTGGAAGGTTAAACAATGCCTCTAGAATTGGTAGGAATTCGGATGTTTTGTTCAAAAATTTTATGCCTAAACTTGTCTTTATGCCAATGTTGAGTCCGTGTGGGTTTAGCCGTTTAGCTACATTCGCCTCATATACATGCCATTTTCCTTTTTACTTGGATGTATTAACTGTCACCTTCCATATGCGTGTCCAAGTTTTCATTAGGTTGTGCAGTAAAAACTTAAACGTTGTAAATTTCATTCCCCTTCTCTCGTCTCTCCTTTACAATAGAGCATATTTGGAATTTATAGTTAGCTATAAGGAGAATGTTTTCACTCGGGGCTTTTCGTCTGGATTTCCAATTTTAAATAAATCAATGAACATCAGCTTGTAATAGCCATTTTCTGGCACTGAAAAATATGTCTTTACCAGCATTAATCACAGTACGTATCAATGGAAGTAACAGCCATAAGAATTATCTTTGTGGACACCATTTGTCACTCGAACAATGCTGATATTAATTTCTTATTACTCAACTTTAATGCTTAAATGGAAAATTATACATGTCTCTCAACTCTTAAGAACAGGCAATTCCGGAAGAGATGGGCTTGAAGGGAAACTCAGAATTCGAAACATAGTTGAATTCCACTGTAGCTTGTGGGCCAATAGGATTGCCATTGTTGACAAGGCATTCATCGCCAGACTTGGACAGCAAAGCAGGATCGATTGGTTGTGCACTCTGAAACCCACTGCATGCTAATTTCACGTCCAACTGAGAACATGGGCAGTTATTAGAGACTATCACCTTCCGTTCTGGCTCATTTTCCACTTTCACTCCAGTCTCAGACTGGCTAACTGTTAAATCACTTAGTGTGCATTGGCAATAGCCTGCAAACGCAATATCAAGTTCGATAAATAAGGCATATAGCAAGATATCTCAAATAAAATTAATGAAACGTGCAATATGAAACCATATCATGATGCAATGAATGCTTCACCTTTGCTAATGAAACAAGCAACGAGTAGGGCTGCAGCCAGAAAGTTGAAGATGGTTGCCATTGTAGAGATTGCAAGAGCTGATATTCTTTGAATTCTCCTTATGATAGAAGCATCACCAATTTGACCTATTTATACAGATGTAATTTGCAAAAATATGACAAGAATATCGCCTCGAAATCTGTTTCCATTTATGTTTTATACGTTTACTATTGAATGAGTTCAAACAACATCCGTTTTTAATAAAAATATGAAGGAGGAATATAAATATGGTTTATTTTTGTAAAATATAAATGTAGGTTGAGGTTTGGTCGTTAAAATTGCCCCCGACCTTTTCTTAAGAAACGTACATGATTTAATAATTATCTTTAATTCATGAAGAGAAAATCAAATAAAGTTAGCCATTCAAGGTGACTTCAGCAAATATATATATTTTGATACCTAATTTCATGCCCTTCATGTGGCCGATCTCACATTAACTTCATTACCAATCTTGGAGTTACACTTATGTTAGTTATTTTCCCTTTTGCAGCTAAAATGGAAATTTAATAAATTCTTGAATAATATACAACTAATCTACATTAAGAATACTGAAAATTCTTTTATATTTCCTTATAACTCTAATTCGTTTGAAATCTGAGAGATAGGTATGGTGATTTTGTAGCCAAAAATGCAAGTTCTTAATTAGTGCATGCATTTAAGAGGGACATGAAAGCAGATTTTGCTGGAAAATATTGGCAATCAACAGAACTGTTTCATCTTAATTTGTTCTTTTTCTCTCATTCTGTAGATTCAAAATGAGTACTAAACAGGCCTGCTGTTGTTATAAGAAAATTAAAGTTACCTATCAATATTTCTCATAGTCTGAAATAGTTTGGTACGTTAATTCGTCCAGCGGGCATTTGCATAAGCCTGCGATCGAGTTGTAGAAAATATTACAAAGGGCAGTCTACTCAAAATGGATGTAATAAATTGAGCTTAATTAATCAATTTAATTCATACAAGAGCATTAATTGTAATTGTCAATGTCACCGCAGAAGACCAAATTGGTCAGAACAGAACTCTCATTCAGACGCCTGATTCGTTGCTTCTTTGTTCTTCCCTCCATAAATCATTCATCAACTATAATTAGCATCAGTTGAGCCAAGCAGGAAAGAATTGAATGCAAAAACAAGCAACTTCTTTGACTTTTGAGTTTGAGAAACGAACATTCATAATATTACATTAATAACTAAAATATAGTACATCCCTTAACTCTTTAAGAGCAGGCAACTTGGGAAGAAAGAGGTTTGAATGGAAATGGAGTACTCCAAACATAATCGAAGTTGAATGTCGAAAAAGGGTAAATAGGCTGGCCATTGGTAACGAGGCATTCATCATCTGATTTGGCCAGAACAGAAGGGTCAATTGGACGTAAAGTCCGAAATCCTTTGCAGGACAATTTCAGTTCCAAATGAGTGCATGGTTAGCCATTAATAATTGTAACGTTCCATTCTGGCTTGTTCTGAACTGTCACTCCAGTTTGAAACTGCTTAATTGTAACCTCTCCTGATGTGCATTGGCAAAACCCTGCAATCAATTCATTAGATTCAAATAAGGAGGACTTCCACAAGCATGCATACATCTATGCTGCTAAGGTTTTTACCTTTGCTAATGAGACAAAGGAAGAGAAGTGCACCCAGAAAGTTGAGGATGTTGGTTGCCATTTCCAGAGCTGTTCTCTGACTTGTTTGTGGTTGAATGATAAAACGACTGATTAAATTGTGCTATTTACAACGATCATGTCTATGTTACAAGTACGGTGAATCACATCCAGATATATTTTAATAATAAATGACTTTACAAGAAGTCTTTTCATTTCATTTGAGCTCTCGTTAGCTTTGAATGATTTGATGATGGTTAAATTTTGTTTTTATTTATTTGTTAACATATTTTCTTTAACTATCATTTGTAGTTTAATGCATATTTTGTAACTACTGAACTAATGAACTATGTTAAGATGAAGATATACAATTATAAACTACGTGATCATCAGACGAGTACATAAGATAAATTTGATTTGAGAGAGGTTAAACTATGTACATCATTACTATATTGAAATGAACATCATTAAAGATAAGACTCGTGAGAAGATAAAAAACATGAAATTACTAATTATTTTAAAATGAGCATCATAAAATAAATTTGAAATGTGATGTAGGAGGAACTATGTTTGGATGAGCATCATTAAAGATAAGGCTCACGAGAGAATAAAAAATATATTATAAACTATGTTAAGAGATAACTATTAGAAAATAAATAAAATTAAAATGTGACGTAGGTCAAACTATATTGAGATGAGTATCATTGAAGATAAGGCTCATTAGACGATAAAAATGTATTATATATAAACTATGTTGAGATAAGCATAATGAAATAAATAAAACTGAAATATAATGGATGTTGATTATATTGAGATGAGTATCATTGAAGATAAGATTTACGAAAGGATAAAAGACATGTGAAATTATGAAATATGTTAAGATGAACATTATAAAACAAATAATTTGAAATATGACAAAAGTTAAACTACTTTAAGATGAACATCATTTAAGATAAGACTTGGAAAATGATAAAAGATAAGTGTAATGAGAATGAAAGATAGGAAATTATGAACTATGCTGATATAAGCATAATGAAAAGCTGATTTTGTAGCTAAAAGTGGAAATTGGAAATTGTACATGGCATTACTGACACTAAGAAAATTGCATTTACGAGGGTAACCAAAGCTGCTACTAGAATTGGCAATATTGACAATCAACATGCTATATTATATTTGTCATCTTTCTTTCTTCCTGTTTACTATTATATTTATATTGTTTGGTCAAAGTATCTCCCTAACCCTAAAGCTAAACATAATTTTGGATAAATTCTGAATAAAATTATTTGGTCAGGATCACAATCCAACCACCTTATCTTATAAACTTAAACATTTGGTACTAAGAGGTTATAGTAATTGTTGTTGGTTCTTACTTTTCGTGATGACAAATTTGTATATTACTGGTGATATCGTGATTAAAATCTTTACGACATTTCCTGTAAAATCACTTTGGCCTCTCCGTCGTGTATGTAAGAGCTGGTGTGACGGCATATTTTTATCTAACACACATCCATCATTACTGCCTGCACAACCTCAAATTCTGCCTCTATTTCCCAGACTCGAGGGTCTAGGCAGAGTGCATTCACTTTCGTACGACTGTGCTGATTTCATCAAGAGAAGCGAACATCTGAGACATGCACTGGGAGGGCGAAGGAATGATAGTCTCTTTCGATTTTGGAAAAGAGGCATTCAAGTTGACTCCTTCTCCTCCACCGGAGTCGGGTTCAGTCAAGTTTTCGGTTGATAATCTGAGAAGATAGTTGTCTGCCGTTTGTTTTCCATCTCGTGACAAGAAGGACGTAATGTTGGCGAAAGAAGATGAGCACTGGGTAAGAGAATACAGAATAGGTGTTGCCTTACCTGGAATAGATCGTAACTCTGTTGGTTCTTGGGGTCCTGGGATATTTTTTGACACTAGTGACAGAAAGCATATATGTTGTTTTGATCTGAAAACGAATTGCATTTCCTACAAGGAATATCCTTTCATGGCGAATTGGAGGAGAAAGATCTTCAATTATACACCCAATCTTCTTTCTGTCCGAAACTTTGCCAAATCAGTTGCAGCTAGAAGTTACATTGTTTCATCAATAAGAAATCACTGCGAGAAAAATTGGCACACTTAGCCCTAGTCTCTCAGTATAACAAATAAAATTTTGGTTATGAAGTTTTGTACGTGAAAATGAAAGTAGATGATTGATTTATGTGTTTTTTCTGGAAAAAATTATACTAGAGAATTTATTTGATTGTGTTTTATAATAGAGGAGGTATTTGTACCCAATAAAGTGTTCTGAACACCCATTTACAAGTGAAATATTATGTTAAAAAGTTGCCCATTTGACAATTTCGACCATTCCGTGTATGGGTCAATGACACCAACTTTTCTTCAACTACCATACGATCTTGAGTTTTAGTTTTAGAAAATTGGATTCGGAAGAAATTGATCAATAAAAAAACAAAGTTTCTGTTGATTGATCAGTGAAGAAACAAAAGTTTGTTGGTTGAGAAAAAAGGTTTCTAGTAGCTGGAGAACACAAGAAGAAGCATTTGCAGATAAAATAAAAGGGAGGGAGATGCGTTAAAGAGAGAAATAGAAGAGAGACAAGACGTGATTTTACAGAGAGAAGGAAAATAAAAAAAATAATAGGAAGATAAAATTTTAATTAGGGCTAATCTAGGGATTTAAGGGAGGTATTGAGTAAAAATTAAACTTTTCAATTAGAGTGAACAACTTTGAACACCCTTTTACTCTGTATATCTATTTTAAAAATTTAGAAATTTTATCTTTTCTCAACACACCCGTTTAGAGTAAAATAGGGTTCTATGATAAAGTGAATGAGAAAAGAAAATGTATTATTATTTATTTAAATTTCTTGTCTTTAATTGTAAACTATTTAATGGATATTTTAGAAATATAATTTTTTTTTTTTTAATTTTTAAATAGGTGTTTAGAGCCGTTTTTTGGTACAAATATCTTGGACTTTTCGGTTATTATAATTGGTTTGTAAGTAAAACTAGTGTTCAAAGTAATTTTTTTTTTTTTAATTACAAATAACCTCACCCTTCGATGCTTGATGTAATAAACTAATAATGTCCTGAAATCAGAAATTTGTAGTGTCTATGGTCGATGGCATGCATTCAGCTATAATTAAGATAAAGATAAATAGCCAAGCAGGGAAGGTACGAATTCTATTAAATTGAAGCAAGAACAACGTAACTTGTTTGACATTGAGATTGAACTAAAACCAAGTAAGTAACTTTCTTCAGAGCAAGCATTGAGATGTGAAATACATCTCTGTCTCTGTTAACTCTTTAAGAACAGGCAACTTCCGAAGAAAGTATTTTGAATGGAAATGGAGTATTCGAAACATATCTGAAGTCCAAATGTAGAGAACTTTTAAGTAGTGCGGCCATTGTTAACGAGGCATTCATCACCACATTTGGCCAGAACAGAAGGGTCAATCGCTCGTGCACGCTGAAATCCTTTGCAGGACAATTTCAGCTCCATCTGAGTGCCATTACGGATTGTCACGTTCCATTGTGTCAATCCAGCTTGAACCTGCTTAATAGTAAGTTCTTCTGGTTAGCAATGGCAATACCCTGCAATCAATTAATAAGATCATAACGAGGAAGACTATGGTGGAAAGTTTGAAATATACACAAGCATGGATGGTGTGCTTTATGCTTTACCTTTGCTAACGAAAACAACGGAAGAGTCTGCTGCTAAAATTGGAAATCATCTTTGTCATCTTTATTTCTTCATCTTTTCTATTAAATTTATATTGTTTAGTCAAATGATTTCCCTAAAACCAAACATAATTTGTAGCATTCAAGCTAGCTGGGTAATTATAATGTCGTTATAGACATTAATTAAACTAACCAAACATAATACGGGTTGGTCCATCCGAGAGTACACATGCATGCAGCTATATTCACCCCAAATCCCAAGTTTGGCAAGGATGGAAGCATCAACCTTATTACAGCCTAAAACCCATCATAAATCATTATCATTATCAGCTGACATTTAAATATATATATATATTTAAATGAGCAGCCATTGAAGATAAAATTAGAGTTTACTGGGTGATTATTCTAGCTTGTATCATATCTTACCTATCAAAACATACCAGCTAGCTACCAAATGCTGTTTAAACAAAGCGTTAGTTAATGGATAAAATATAACTTTAAAACTGTTTAGATGCATGCACGCCTGCAGGATGACGTTCACGATTTCTGCCTGCTAATTAGACAGATAATAAAGATTACTTAATTCTTAGAATTACTCTATATATTATCTTTTCAACAAATCAAATCCTTTTAAGTCGATGGCAAAGGAATTTGACATGTTTGTGATGAATATGCATATGGCTAGCCCAGTACTCAGCTACATATTTGATGTATATCTCAAGAAAAGAAAAGGCTCCTTTGTACAACTGATATGCCCCATCTAATGTAGGGATTTCTGATATGCCCCATATATATATATAGCTTTATTAGTTCAGAATTCAGATTAACAGATAAATTTCCTAGCTCATATTATTCAAAAGAGGTGTATATAGTTTAATGCATAAATTAAGCATGAAAGTGATTATACAATTGGTTTGTTAAGACTTCATCTTTGCTATATTATGTCTAATTAACTATTAATTACTAGTTTGGTGAAGACTTCTCTCTTATTCGGCAGACGGATTTCGTTAGCATTTTGTCTTTGCCCTGGGTTTGTTGGCAGCAGTTGGAGATTAGAAAAAAGTCTTCATTGTAAATTACATAGGAGATGTTATACTTCTATCGCACAATATATTTAATTGCCATATTTCCTTCTCAAGACCTTTTTACAAGTTTAGCACACTTTCAAAGCCTCATGTATGCTTTGAAAAGATTAGTTAATTTTTCTCTTTAAAATGAAATCAAAGGATTGTAAGATTTGCAATATGTGCTTAACCGGGGAAGTTGAAAATTGAATATTCTTTTATAGTCATTCAGAGTATTCAACAGCACAAGTTCGTACCAGGCTCTCTATGAGCTCAACTGGGGAAGTTGAAAATTAATCAATTAATACTTTTGATTCAGATTCTTTTAAAAAGCTATTCCATAGAACGCCAAATTGCAATCACTCACTAGCTGCCCCAGTAACAGTTGTATAAAATTTATATTTATTGTTTAGATAGTCTTAAGAATCTTCATTAAATTTGATTACTTCAGTATTAAACTATTCCATCAGTTCTCACTTCACTTCACATATCACATATGTGACTCTGGAGTGTAGATCATCTTTCTCTCTCCATATTAGTTCCATTGTTCACTTGCATCCTCATACAACATTATTCAGTGAAATGGGTTCTATGTTCAATCTCTTGTTTGTGTGTTTTTGGCTGCTCTGGGCAAGTTACAACTCAATCTCAGTAGATTCATAGAGTACAGGAGGATCCGCAAATGCTATTGAAAGTACTGTTTTTAGTAATGGAACAGTTTCAATAGCAAGAACAGGTGATAATTTCATTTGTGCTACTTTAGATTGGTGGCCTCCTGATAAATGTGACTATGTAACATGTAGCTGGGGAAGAGCTTCTCTACTTAACTTGGTAAGCTGTCCTCCCTCAGCATATCTCAGTTTCAGTTAGAATCAACAATCAACAATTATTTCCCCATAGACAAACTCTCTTTAACTTTTAATTTTATTTTTCTCTTCTAAAGGATCTTGCCAACCCAATATTGTTGAATGCCATCAAAGGTAATGAAGAAATACTAAAATTGTTCAGAATTTCTTGTATCATGGACAAGTTAGAACTAGGCTTTGTTCTGTATTGCAGCTCTTTCTCCCTTAAGAATCAGATTAGGTGGAACCCTACAAGACAAACTCACATATGAGAGCAAAGGTGGTCTCCAACCTTGTACATCATTTGTTAAAAATAGTTCAAGAATGTTCGGTTTCTCCCAAGGTTGCTTACCAATGTCTAGATGGGACGAACTCAACATTTTCTTCAGAAAAGCTGGGTAACTATTTTCTCAAACTTTCTACCATTGATTTGATTATTAAATCTTCTCAGTTTTTTTTTTTTATTTTATGAAATATTTATGTCATGAAGTAAAGTCCCAAGTGTCGATTGCATTTCATTTCGAAAACAGGGCTGAAGTTATTTTTGGGTTAAACTCACTAACTGGTCGGACACAAAATTCTGATGGCACTGCAGTAGGAGCTTGGAATTCCAGCAATGCTGAATATTTTATG
Source organism: Bursera cuneata (assembly GCA_026212285.1). NCBI lineage: Eukaryota > Viridiplantae > Streptophyta > Magnoliopsida > Sapindales > Burseraceae > Bursera > Bursera cuneata. Next base: position 53,737 of record JANLJB010003961.1, read on the forward strand.
CGATACACTGTTAACAAGGGCTATACTATTTATGGTTGGGAGCTAGGTGAGAAATAAATTAGATAAATGCTAAAATCAACACTCAAGAATTTGTTGTTGTTAGAGGTTCAATCAGGGTGGCATTTATCTCACATCGGTTGTTGGATAGATTTGTGTCTTATAAGAGGAAAATCTTACCCATATAAAATACATCGTAAGGGCACAAGCCCAAATCCATGTGCACAAATCTATACATCAAGAAATCACTAGTTTCTGATGTAAAGGGAACATGTTTGAGCATGATATAGATTTATTCCGACATAAACTATCTCCAGAACATTATGCATCACATATACAGGGGTTTTGAAGTAAAGCCACTTGTCATAGCACCAGGAGGGTTCTTTGACACTGATTGGTACACAGAATTCATAGATAAAACAATCAGGTCTCCTTAAGTGGTCAGTCATCATATTTACAATATCCGTCCAGGTACATTAACATACAAGTATTATCCTTATTTTCTTGCAATTTAACAAGAGCATCTTTAATTTAACATTTCTTTTTCTCTGGTGATAGGTGTGGATGATCACCTTATTGACAGGATCCTAAATCCATCTTTCCTCGACAGTGGGTCTCAGCTCTTTAGTAGTCTTCATGGGATTCTCAAGAACTCTGCAACTTCAGCAGTTGCATGGGTTGGTGAAGCAGGAGGAGTATATAATAGCGGCCGCAATCTTGTCACAAACGCTTTTGTGTTCAGTTTCTGGTAAGCTTTTAACATTTTTAGTTTTGTTCAGTCAAAAGTAAATTTTGATATATATATATATATATATATATTTATATTTATATTTTTTGGTTTTCATTTACCATTAACGAAACAGGTACTTGGACCAACCAGGAATGGCATCGGTTTATGACACCAAAACATATTGGCTGTAGGCAGAGTTTGATTGGTGGAAATTACGGCTTACTCAACACTAGCACTTTTGTCCCAAATCCTGATTACTACAGATAATATCTTAAAAAAAAAAAAAAAGACACACACATACAACCAATTTTATAGAGCATGATCAATCTAATGAACAGAAAATTAGTTATTTCGTTCTGCAGTGCTCTCTTTGGCACCGGTTAATGGGAAGCAAGGTTCTGTCCACAAGTTTCTCCGGAATAAGGAAAATCCGAGCTTATGCCCACTGTTCAAAAAAATTTGTATGTCAGATCCCTAAATTGAACTTAGAAACAGATTTGCAGGCTGGACTAATGCATTGTTTTTCTTCTTACAGCAAGGAAAAGGAGTTACATTGCTCTTGATCAATCTAGATAGCAACAGTACAGTTGAAGTCCGAGTTTCAACTGAAAATGCTGCGGGCAATGGAGTTCTGAACATAGAACAAACTCAAAGAACAAAATTTGCTAGGATGTCTCGAAATTTTAAAATTGATCCGAATAACACAAGAGAAGAGTACCATTTAACAGCCAAGGATGGGAATTTACAAATTTTCCTCCTCTGGAACCATTAATGGTAAGCGTAACAGATCCTATCGCCATTGATCCTTTCTCTATTGTATTTGCTGACATTCCCAGCACAAATTTTCCGGCCTGTATGTAAGTTAGGCCGAAGTAGAACCGAAATGCTTGTGCTGTTGATTGACTCTCTTTTGAAGATCTATCAACCATATGCCGATCACCAAAAGTAGATGCTAAAAACCAACATATAAATGCTGCAAGACTTATTGTTTTAGGTTAGTGCTTGCACATTAACATATATGCTAATATGACAAATTATTCACAAAGCTCATCTGTCCGCTTTCCGAACATTTCTGCAAAATTTTAGCCATGTGAAGAATGTATGATTACAATGTTACAGAAAAGTTCTGCCCAATGATCAACCAAAGTAGTCATCCTAGTTTTGGGCTACAGCCTCTTGATGGGACATCACCGTAAGTTCAGAATACGCAAAACCCACTTCCTGAATTCGTCTAGAAGAAAAAAAAAAAATCTATTTACCATTTTTACATATTGATCACAATGAAGAATATTATATCGTTATGAATTCCAGCTGCCATTCAAGTTGCTGCTACTGGCTGCTCTTGAAGTGTAAGAGGAACAGCTGGTCTCCAAGTTGTGCCCTCTGGACTGTCCATAAGAGCGATTCCCACATCAGCTAAATGTTTCCTAATCGCATCGGATTTTTCATAATCTTTGTTCTCCCTTGCCACGTTTCTTTCTTCAATTTTCATCATAACGTAATCTTCACTTAACTTAGCACGAGTCAGTGCTTTTTCCCTTAGCTGCTCCAAAACCTGAAGCACAAAACAATTAACATTATAAGATATGAAACCTACAATAATGTCCAACTAAAAATCTCAAATTGACTTGGAAAAGAAGCATCAGTATGTGTAAATTGAAGGAGAAATAAAATGTGTATACAACTGTAGAGACAAGTTCTGTTACCTCAGAGTAACTTGCGGGCATCAATCCTAGGACAGTTAGAACATTCCTGATTATCTTTTCAAGAGCTGTAAGTGATTCTAGTCGCATTGATTGCTTCTTCCCCTGCATAAATCATTCATTCAGTTGTAAACAGCATTAGATAAGCCAAATAGGAAATATTCCCAAATTTGTGTCGAATTAAATTAAGAAACAAGCGACTTGCTAATTCTGAGCGAACCCTTCCACCGGTTCTACCAGTTTGACTCATTGAATGCATTGATTTACTACAATAAGCTCAAAGGATTGACTCTTAGAAACCTCAGCTATGATTTAAAGTCAAATTAAACCTTCATCTGACATCACACAACATCCTAGTCACTAGAATTTCTGGCAACAAATGGACCAAAATCCACCTAAATGTCGTAACTTGGACTATCTTTCAAACTCATAAAACGTGTATCTTAAGTCCAGTACCTTGCGTGTATGCAGTAGATCGTTGATAGTTTTCAATGGGTCAGATAACGCAGCCAAAACAACAGGAGTATGAAGATCATCTGACATTGAGGCCATGAAATCATTATGAAATTTATCAATGCTCTTGATAGTGTCAGGGGGAGCTTGAAGCTTTCTGGATGCTCCATCATGCTGTCTCAGAATACTTTCACAGTCATGCAGCGTCTGCAACCAATTGAATCACATCACATTAAACCTTTCTTCACCAAGTACAATAAGAGAGCCTACTATATCATGAAATCCACCGTTGAAATACTTATAGGTGAAATATTTCTCCATTTCATTGGTCAAAATTAAAAACTATTGGTATTATTTTTTGTTCCTAAAAAAAAATCATTTTTGAAAAGCTCCCATGTATCAATTAAATTTGGAGGTAACAATGTTCTCAAAATGTAATAATTCCCTTATGGAAAAGAAGCCAATGGATTACTCTGACCAATAACCTTGGCAGACTGATCCAGGCAGCAAATGACGGGAAGCCAGCGGATATAAATCTGTTCACACTACATAATATTTGGGAGATTTTTTTTTTTAAAAAGAGAGAGAGAGATTCTATGTAGGGATACCTGATAGATGTAGAAAATACGCTCAGAAGCACTTTCAAGTTGCATAACAGAGTAGTTGATAGGAGATCGATAGTGGGTCCCAATTAAGAAAAGTCTCAAAGCTAGAGGATGATAGAGTTCTATAACCTAAGGAAAGCTCAAGTATAAGAAAAAAAGATATATGTTAGAGAGGCCACAGATTTGAAACTTAGATACTTTAAGTAAGACTGTAATCTCTGGTGCCAACAAATGAAAAAGAGTAAGAACCACCAGTATGTACCAAGTACAATCATTTACCTGCCGAATAGTGAAGAAATTTCCAAGGGATTTAGACATTTTCTCTGAGTCAACAGTGACAAACCCATTGTGTATCCAATAGCTTATATTACTATGGTTACATGCAGCACAGCTCTGAGCAATTTCATTTTCATGGTGGGGAAACACAAGATCCATCCCTCCACCATGTATGTCAAAAGAGTAACCCAGATAAGCAGCACTCATGGCACTACACTCAATATGCCATCCAGGTCTTCCAAGCCCCCATGGACTCTCCCAAACGGGTTCCCCCTCTTTTGCAGACTGCAAAATGTAAAAAGTAAATAAATAAAGGAAAAAGAACTATAATAAACATAAAAACCAACTTACAAGCATATATGATAAAAACTAAGGTTTGCTATATTCTAATTAACAAAACTTGATACCCCTGCTTAAAAGAAAAAGTCTAATAAAATTTACACACCGATAACATCATCATGGAAGAATGAAAAAAATGAAAAGTATCCATATGAAGCCATCAGCAATATATACTGTTTTCAGATTCACTTTGCCAATTAGTTATTGACCACCCATTTCTTAAAATATACTAAAAGACCAAAAGAAACCATGCCCTATTACCTACAACCTAGATTGCCAACAGTCAGAAGCTGGGTAGAAAGACCTTAGGCCAGACTACCATCTCCAATAATTTTATCACTAACCAAATGCATTCTCAATGATACCTTCCATAAAGCAAAATCAGCAGGATTTTTCTTTCTTGAGTCCACAGCGACCCGCTCACCGGCCCGATTATCTTCTAATTTTCGCCCAGATAATTGTCCATATTCAGGGAATTTGTCTACAGAGAAGTAAACATCCCCATCAACTCTATAGGCAAACCCATTATCAAGAATCTGCCAAGATGGAGCACCAAAAAATTAATATTCAGAGTGTCACATATTCGAGATAATTCATCTCAAAATTTCTATTAACAGGACATAGCAGAGAGAAACAGAGAGATAATATGGTTTCTTTAATACATAAAACATCTATATATACACTTATCCAGAGCATTGACATTCATTTCAAATCATGTAAATAGTCCTTTTAAGTTAGGATTACGATTTGTAGGATAATTTTCAAGACCTAGAAAGGACTGAGGATGCCTATTGCCCCAGAAACCGAAACAGTTATCCCTCATCTATCTACAATGCAAGATACAATGGTTTCTAATCAATTAAATAAATCAACATTGAATCATAGTTCAAAGGACTACCTGCTTGATCATGTCGATAATTTGTGGCATGTGATCCGACACTCGTGGTTCAACAGAAGGGGGCAAGCAATGAAGACACTCCATATCTTGATGGAACTCCTCACAGTAACGTCTACTCAAACTGATAGGATCCTCCCCCAATTCATTTGCTCGAGCAATTATCTACAGAATTTGAAAAGTGCATAGAAAGGTATCCTGTCATACCAATATGAAAAAAAAGCAGTTGGCATCCAGCACTCAAAAGATTCTAACTTTCTAGAACAAAAAAAAAAAAAAAAGCTATCCTTTCAGACAATAAAAGTACAAAAAAAAGATACAAGCCAACACAAAACAACTTGAAGGTACAATAAATTTGATTAATTTTACAACTAACCTTGTCATCAACATCAGTGAAATTTCGGACATAAGATACTTGATACCCCAAATGCCTAAGATATCTGCCTAATCACCAAAAAGCATCCCATCAGTTTCATAACGTCGCCGTTTGTTTGATAAAATTATGTACAAGGAACGAGAGAAAGAGAGACCTGTAGAGCACATCGAATGTGACGTAGACGCGGGCGTGGCCAATGTGGCTGAGATCGTAAGCGGTGACGCCGCAGACGTACATGCCAACCTTACCGTCAACTTTGGGCGCAAACAACTCCTTTTTTCTGCTCATAGTATTGTAGAGCCACAGATGGGTTGATGGGCTGACAGGTTTGTCACCGTTGGTTCTGCTGAAAGTTGTTTCGTTGATTAAGGAATGGGATGAGCCGGTGGAGCTGAAGCAACGAAACAGGCGTCTCTTGTTGGGTTTAGAGGGAGTGTGTTGGAGCCTGAGTTGGAGGATTGGAAGTGGGGGTGGAGAGAATCGGATAGGGGTTAGGGGTTTGTAGCATCTCAGGTTGAGAAGGAGACTGCCCATTTGCAGTTTGGAACTCTTGCTGCTGTTGTGGAGGCTTCAAGCCTGACAGTGCTTGCTAATGTTTTTGTTATCTACAAGAGCGAACCGAGGTTGCTCAAGTGTCATGGCTTTACTCTGCACCGGCTCAGCAGAGTTCTAATTATTATACAAATATAAATTTAGCATAATTTTTTTCATTAAATTGATAATTCAATTTTTTAAAAATTAATTATCAATACGAACTTGGTATCAAATTTTTTAAATTAAAATTTTGAGTAAGCTTACCGAACCACCCCTGGGTCTAGAGAATTAAATTCTGAGATGTATAAATTCGATATTTAATTGCTATTGTTCAAGCTTAAAATAGTTCGTTTTAATTTTGGACCATGCAAAAATTAAAAGAAATCTGGTTCAAACTATTTGACTCCAGACGTTCTTTTGTAAGGCGTAAATCAACGCAAGTGTAGCACTTCTACTTAATATTATATTATAACTGCAAAAGAGAGCGGCAGCCCACAATATGACAATTTGTGCATCGCAAAAATATACTGTCAGCCTCACCACTAGCATTCAGCAATCAGCGGTTAGCAACCACGAAGGTTTATAGTTAGATTGACCTGTGTTAATCCTTAAAAAAAAAAATTATAATAATGTTTTCCCATTCCCAATCTTAATCTCTACAATCTAAAACGAATGATCCACCGATGCCCTCACGATCCTCTGCACTCCAAAATGCAACCAAGAGGCCTCAGAAGCTCTTCCTTTGATTAAGCCAGGGAACACACCTTGTCTGAAAAAAAGAGTGAAAAGCAGCTTGTTAACAGAAATTTGCATGGATAGCTTAGTAGTATCTTTGTTGGTTGAGAAGTTATTTAAACAATTAAAACCTCTATTTCAATATTTTCACTCGGTAGTCCGTTCTTCATATCCAATTCATTGGCCCCAATCAAGGAAAAGGAAAAGAAACTAACTGCAGCTAGACAAAAGCTTATAGTATACGTTTGATGAGAAAGGATCATTCTAACTTTTTGTCTGTCAAGTATTAATTTATCTTCTTGGTATAAAGGAAGTTCACCTTGGTTAATGCTACCACAGCAAAGACGATTATCATCTTTATAGGTTGCTTTGACACCCATCACCCAAGACCCCACTGATATATCATCATGAGCATACGTCTTCAGGGATGCACTGCATGAAAAAGAAGGATAAAACATGTGATTGGGACAAACTCATGCAGAGTTGAATTAAGGACAAATATGATGTTAACACATTAAACAGAATTTTGTACAGAAGAGACCCTCTTTCCCAGCTACAGCATTGACAACTAACCTATTTATGTTGATATACTGAGCCAAATTTTTGGAGAGTACAAGAACTGAACCAGACGCATGACGGAAGTACCTGAATGGAGACAAGTTAAGCATTCTCAAGTTTCATATTGCAGCAAGTTTAATATAACTGGTACATCTTATACTCTTCTCATGTGGAAGTTAGATCACTTACGATTTCCCATCCCCAAATTTCCACCATTCAGGTTCATACCATTGCTTTCCCCTGAAATAAAACTAACTGTTAGACGAGGAATTCTGGCATGGTATGCATTTTCCTAGTATTTGAAAGAATAAAGAGAAGAAGCAAAAATTGACATATCCTGAAAAACGAGCGTGTTTGTGTGAATGTGTTCTCAAGAAAAGCAATCACAACAAAGTCAAATAAGGCATGATAATATACTCATCAGACACAACATCTCCAGACTTCATGCATCCAATATAAGCACCATCTTGACCACGATTACGATCAAGAAGTCCAATCAGCCCCTCTGTTAGGCCAGAAACAAGTAGATATATATATCAATAAGTTCTGTAAGAACTTGAATTTGCTACGTTACAATGCTTTAGACAGAAGGTACGAAAAACTTTACCAAGATCAAGGTCAATATTGTCCTCAACTTTCACATAAAATTCCGCATCCCAAAGTTGAACTGCAGTGCTGAAAAAATATTTTGCTTTCTTGGGCAACTCTTCTTGAGCCTCCTCGTGACCTTCCTGATAGATAAAATAGCAGATATGAATAAGTTGGACGCCTACCCAACTAACTTGAAAATAAAAACAAATAAATTGGTTTATCCTCAACAGTTCTGTCTATTATCATAAGATGAGTCTGATCATCAAGTGCAGACAAGATATTCAAAATTCATCCAGAAGCTCCAAATTTTATTTAATTTTAAAGAATGAAAATTCCACAATTTATTCTTAAACTATTTTAATGAAAATTCACCTGCAAAAATTTAAATCAATTAAATTTTAATGAAGTCGAATTTCTACTGCTTACAAGAATCAAGAAATCCTTTGTCCTGCGATTTTCGTCATCAATGTTGCGATCTAAGCTATCACCACGATTTGCACTGCCAGTTTAACAGTCATAAATCTATTATGAATGTGCATTGGAATTACTAGAATTCTAACATGAAAATACCAAAGGAATCAGATCAACAAATAACTAAAATGAAAAACAAAACTAATAAAGATATTAAAGTAAGGTTAAAGCTTCATGGGAAAACCTCCGACCGATCACGAAACGTATGACCACTCCCCTTTCCTCAAGCTTTTTCAAGGCGTCACCTGCAAAAAGGCACAGAGTGAATATATGATGTTTGAAAGCACATATATTACTAATAACCGATACTCACAATATGAAATCAACACTGATTGAGAGGGTACATGACATCATAAATAAATATACAATAGTCTTGTATTTTTTATTGAAAATAAGATGTACAACACAATTTAAACTAAAATGACATGGGAATAGCTGAAAGGGTATAGATGAAGAAGCAATAACAAAATCTCCAAATTTCACAATCTGATAAAGGTCGCAGATAATATACTGGAACCAAGCAACAACAACACAGATAAACATTCACAAATTAAAGATATAACAAAATCTACATTTTTCAGCATCACACGAATGAATTCACAAGACTTTTGCCTGTAACTAACCTTTGGGCATCCAAGACCCTCTAAAGACATTTCGTTTCAAGTGACTACCAAACCCAGTATAAACTCCAATAACAGCAAGAAGCTTTTTTCCTGAGGAAGACCCACTTTCCCGTAAATGGTTCTTGAGGTACCCTTGACTCTTGGCCAATGTCAAGTCCATCTCAGCTTCCACAATCCTTCTCTCTAGATCTCTTATTCAATAACACAAAGCAAAAGACATAGAATCATCTCAAATTTGAAAATCACTTAAAGGAAACCTCCCAACAAAAAAAAAAAAAAAAAAAAAAAAAAAAAAATGAGAAAAAAAATTAANCCCCAACAAAAAAAAAAAAAAAAAAAAAAAAAAAAAAGAGAGAAATCAAATTAACATACTTGCATCCAAGGAGCATCAGCTTATCGTCAACCGTAAGAACCTTGGGTCTCTACCAGCAAGAAAAATAAAACATCATAAAAACAATAGAATATCACACAAAATTAATTAGCTATCCCTCAAATTGGTTATTCAATTATTACAGAATTTTCGAACAAGCCAAACGGAGCCTAGAGAACCAGAAAACAGTGGAGGTTGAGACAAACCTGGTCTGAGTTCTTCTTAAGAAGATTTGTAAGTAATGCTCTGTTCTCAGCATCTTGCCAGAGCCTGGTTATGACAAAAATGTAATATAAGAAGCAATACGATTAATTATAATCTTGACTGAAGGTTGACCAATCACACAAAATCAGGTTAATGGATGATCCAAAGCCAAATCCACAGATAAAATAAAAGCAGAGAATTTGAATTCGAAGTCTCCAAACACTGTGCAAGTACAATTCTACATAAACGTAAATCACTACTTCACTGAGTCACGACACTAAAGCTCGCTTAAAATAAACTAAAAATCGATCACGGATATGTTCATTTCCAGAACCAAACAGGGAAGGAAAGAAGGAAGAAAGAACAAACCGGCCGGCGACGTAGAGCCAAGCGAGGCAAGAGAAGAAGGCCATTACGAGTGAAGGCTTGGAGGTCTGCTGAGGCTTCGATCTCGACCTCCGGTCAGATTTCGTCGTCGTCGGTAAGCTCTCCATCTCAATTTCTGAATCAAATCTAATCTAAGAGTGTTTGAAAACAAGAAATGTTAAGTGTATGTAATCTGTGGGTGTATGTATATAGTGCAATGATGGTGATGCGAGAATTGATTTCATTTGCAGATCAAGTCATGAATGAATAAGACTTCCATAACAGACACGAAGCTCGACGGTTACAGCGAGGGCCAGGCAGAGTGTGTGAGAGCCTCATTACTCTTATGATAAATATAATAAAAATAAATGAAAGTTATATAGTTTTTTTATTAAATTTAATATGAAATGATGACCACTTTATTGAAATAATAACCACGAGACAACATTGATAATTTGATTTCGGAAAATAATTATATTTCTATTTTCAACAAAACTATGATGAGCAACATACTTGAGCAATGGCTTATTATAGGACCAAAAACGGAAGGAATTAAAGGAAAAAAAATTAATGACATGCTTGTTCTCCTTGTTTGTTAACAAATCAAGCAACTTCAAAATTAAATGTTAAATTTGGTAACCTCTTTGGCTCGGATTAAAGCACAGCCATCACGCGAATTGAGATATAGTTATCAGATATTTCTAGTTAAAAGTTGGAAAAAAATAATTGTATAGGCAACAATAAGTATAATAATCTCAACAGGTGCAACAAACACACCATAATGTCAAATACAAAATTTGGTAGATTGTCGACATCACAACACAAATGATAACAAGCTCTTCATATTAAATTAACCCCAATATGTAGTAAACTGTTAGCATACGCTAAAGTCTCTTAAGAATTATCCCGAGAGCAAAGCAATAGACAATCGTGCATAGGACCATTTTCCTCGACACATCAAAGCCAAAGAACCACATTGATGGGCAATCACTTAGGCCCTTGTAGATGAGGAGAAAACCCCATTTTGAAAACAATATTGACACTTCAAGTCAAATATCTAACTACTTCTCCCAGCTCCTGGTAACAAGTTTGCCAGTGAGGGAACCCCTTGGTTCCTCATTTCCTCCTGTGCACGCCTCATCTCTTCAGGATCTACAGATATCATACAACAGTCATTTATTTGAATGCAAGGCAAGTCACCCATATGTGGACTAAAAAATAACAGTCATTTCACATAAATGTTATCTGATAATTTCTACAATTAACTTGTAAAATAATTAAACCCTAAACCCTTGGAGTGGCTTAACCTCTGAAAATATCAAAAACATCGGATCTCATTAAGTGGGAAACTGGGAATGGGACAATCAAGGAAAAGATTTAACACTGGCAGCAAATATATGGGGAACATGTTAGCCCAACAGGAACTTTACAAGTCCATTATATTTAGGCCAAAGTGTCTTGCATGACTAAGAAATCAGAAATTAATTGAATGTTAACATTGAAGTGGCATCTAATCATCATACAACATTCACAAACATCAGAATCTTCCTCTCGAAATTTTGGGTAATTAGCAGACAGGATCCCAGTAAAAAGACAAGCACACATCCAAAACAAGGATCTGGGATGCATAGAAATAAAAGGACACCAGTGAAAATGCAATACATGTCAAAGAGTTGCATAAGTTTCAGTGTTATCAAAGATTTCCAACAAAACAACGAAATTCTTCATCACAACCCAATAACCATGACTGATTTTTGAGTTTCAGAAAAATGCCAAATTAATGCAAAAGAGGATTTCATCTTTTGCCATTAGTTTAGCTAACTTTCAAAATTTGGAGGTTAAAATGGTTTCTAGGTAAGTGAAACCATTTCAGGTCAAGACTAAGTGTCTATGCTATAGGAGTTTCTCATGAGAAAAGTTTTGCCAATCTCCAAGATCCAAGTAAACACATATGACAAGAAATAAGTTATTGTAAGTAAGAAAATAAAAGACAATTGTGGCAGATTGCACGATAGAGTTAGATTTTTTCTTCTCTTGGCCTTTAATTTCAAGAGTTCCAGGATTCTTATTTCTTTATAAATCTCAAGTGGGAAGGGGTTTCGTGTTAATTGTGTACAATTTTTTTGGCCAGGGAAGGAAAGATTATCTTATTTTTGTCACTGATTTCATGCATTTGTCACCTTTCCTTGACAACAGTTGGATCTCATTGTATATCTCCACTCCACTGATGTATTATACTCTTCAATTTTTTGTAATGTAATTTAACAGTTTCTTATTTATAAATAAAAAAACAAAAAAGCCATGGTTAAAATATGAATATAAAATGCGATGAACCAAATAGCCTACTTACCCATATTCTCCATTAATTTTGGCATTAAGAACACAACCACCAGCATAAATCCCACCATGAGACCCATTGGGCTTTTCACAACAGACATTATGGAGAAAGGTTCCCTAATCTGCAAAATATAAGAAAATATTAGGCACGGTATGCATGATAAATGAGAAATATGAATGTTTCGATAAGTAGGAAAAGGTGGATCAACCACATAATACTGCTCATCTCTCAATGGCTCTAAAACCAGCTCATTCAGATGTTTCCTATTCTCTGTCAATGCCGCCTGAACCTTGCCTGGGTTTCTGGCACTAACATCAACTCGGACCTAAAGAATTTCAGAAGAATTAAATCATGCAAGCTCTGGTTCATGATAATTAGACAAAAGTTGACAGAATTTGACAGAGAAAAAACCAACCGGAGAAAAGAAATAACCAACTGCAGCCACTTCAATTAAATGAGTCCCTGCTGGCATGTCATGGCTATAAGCATACATATTAAGGAATTATACAGTGCCTAAAGTCCATACGGGTAAGATTTAGATGCGAAATACCATAAAAATGAATAAAATAAACAGAAGAATAGAAATGGATTCATGAATGACAAAAAAAGAAGAGGAATTGAGTTTTAGCCAAAAATAAAAAATAAAATTCCCAAGGTTCCATGATGACATTAAAATTCAAGTTCACATAAGGACAGAAGTAGAAGGATACAATGAAAAATATCCATCAGGCCTCAGAAAAGTTACACTTTGGCCACCATTGAGTATAACCTTGACATTTGATAGTTTTCCTCCAGGAGAACCGAATGCTTTCCCAATCATACCTACCAAATCAACAATTCAATAATCAGGCTGTAGAAGGAAATTAGCACTGACCATCACAACAGAACATGAAATCGAGGGAAATGCACAAGACACAACCAAAACAACTATTTAAATCTACACGATAAAGCCTAGAGTCGAAAGCTTCATAGAAAATACCAGATTAATTAAAATATTACTATCGTCTCCTAGAAATCCCATATCAGATTAGATGGTTAAAGGGGAGTCATAGTGTTTATAAGAGTAATGGTTCACTCCACCATATTATTAACCTTCATGCTTGGATACCTGGAACCTCCAACAATTATCTCCACTAAGGTTTCATTACACCAAATAGCAACTAACTACACACTACACATGACACACGGCACGAATACAACACGATTTTTTTGTGTGTACATCAAGGCTGTGCTGCCGGTAGATTATCTGTAAGTGTATGAATATGGTTTTTTCTCTTTTTAAAAAATAAATAAAACAGTTAGATTTTAATTGCCTGAAAAATCAAAAGAAAATTAAATAATATTCCGAAAAAGCTAAAACTATGCAAAGGTTAAACACAGAGACAAACAAAAGAGGCATAGAATGGCTCGATTAGTAACTGTACAACAACATTTGGAAATCTATTCTCGTCGATACAATCCGTCGATTCATATTTCATTGATATTCTAAACTGTATGTAAAGCTCAGTTCATACCTGGAATCTTCACTCGACCACTGATGGTATAGCCATCGCCAGACCTGCAAAAAAAATTTTTTTTTTTTTTTAAGTAAACAATTTGATATACAATGAAATTTACTCGCCCATAGAAAAAAATAAAATAAGGCAGGAACAATACCCTGATGAAACCGCAAGCGCCGACGAGAAAAGAGAAAGGCATAATTGTATGAGAAGCACTGCAAGAACCGGTTGAGATCTGCCGATTGACGCCATAATAGCGGAGATTTTGCAGAGAATCGTGTTCAACAGCTAACGATATATACTAGAACGAACACTTGTGCTCCCTCTTCTCCCGGTTTTGAAGATTGGTATTCTGTATCTATGTTAGTTTGTTAAATCACGAAATCTGGGACGTTGATTGCTTGTGTGGGTCAGACCTAATTTGGCCGGACGGTGACGTTTCAAGGGCAAGTCTAGTAAACTACCTCACTTTTCCTTGTTGAACTATAGTATTGCTCCTTCATATTGGTTTATAATCTTAATTAAATTCTTTAAATTGGAATTAATTTTTAAGGAAAACATCAATTTGTTTTATTCTGAGTTTCAAATTAGTTTTTCTTAATTTTAAATGATTTTTACTCGGTTAGATAGTCTTTGATCGATGTAATCAAATCTTAATTTTAATTTCATCATGTTTAATTTCGAGGAATCCAAGATTTTTGGATTATTTTAATTATATTCAATTGATAAATAAAAAATGTGGTTAGATATATATATGTATATATTGGAAGATGGAGCTAAGAACGTTAATAAAGAAACAGAACATCAATTAATGGGAAAATATAGACGGAGGCCATCAGTTGAAAAGAATAATGAAGTTCTTGATTTCAATTTTTTGCCCCATAGAAATGAATTTTTGTTTTTGTTTTTCTTTCTAACCAAAACAAAACTATTACATTTATGGCTTGACCCCTTAAAACGAATTGTGTCAAGAAAACAAAACAAACATCTAAATCTCATTTACAACAATCAATTACAGTACAATACTACATTTATTCTTTTTGGAAAGCCAACAACCCATATTGGAGGAGGAGGAGGAGGAGGAGCAAGTTTATATGTTAAACCAGAAATTTGGTATCAACGCAAAAACGGAAGGGAGAATGGCCCCAAGAAAGAATTTGGATTTTCCCAGTTTTGCAAGATGCTATAATCCCAACTTCTTTGAGAACCAATCTGAAAGATTAGCTATTACAAATCCAGCAAACACCTGCAACACAAAACACAATATCATTAAAAATATAACATGTATATTGCTGCATTTAAGAGTTAATCGAGTTTTTGAAGATGAATTCTGTGCAAAAATGCTACTGAGACATTATATTCCATGCTTAAATTCCTAGTTCACTTTCATATCTAGATGAGAAAACATGGCTCTATTATGTCTTTTACCAAGATTTTTTAACTAATTGTTTCTTCAATCATTTCAGAAAATTCTTAAGTCAGATGCTTCTTTATGACAATATCACACCTGAGCCGAGCCAAGAATGTATATTGCTGAGTAGTGACGACCGTGAATCACCATGTCTGCCACCATAGCAAGTGGAATGGTGAGTGACATCCCCAATGTGGCCACCAGTGGAGTTGTCCACACGACACACAAAGCCCTGGAGAGAAAAAAGGATATCAAAAACTAGAAGAGTAAGCAAATGAAATTACAAAGCCGCTGGTATAGAAACAGGTTGACTTGATATACCAAAAGTAGTCTGAAAGAACACTTCCAACGAAGCCATTAGCAATAACAACTTCATCCATTTTAGCTGAATGAGGAATGGTAAACTTGGGCTCAATTCCCAAGGCTGTCAACGGCCAAACTGAAACAAAAATCAAACAGACAAGGCTTAACAGTAGAACATGGAAAACAAAAAATGAAACAAATCGATTAGGGAAATCTTATAAGTATGAAGAACCTCATAATGCAACCTAATAGGTGACATAAAACTGCATTCATAGTTAAATTCTTACCCAGCCACCATAGAGCAACAAGTGTGAACAATCCTATATATCCAAACAACTTTTGTACATCAACTCTTTCCCCTTCCTCACCACAAAACTTCTTAAGAAGCACTGCAGAATCAAGTTGTTAAATTAAGGATATCATCATAAGTTGTCAACGTAACAGTTAAACAATAAGCACAGAGAACTATGTAGAAAGACTATTCCTAACCTGTGAAGAGCCCATATGACATGGCTGAGAGAACGCCAAAAAGATCTCCAACCAAAGAGCGCTTTCCATTGCTAAACACAAATATTTATTTACTGTCAATGCCCAAAATATTCATTACAAAAAGCAAGCTAATAGAGATGTGAATAACAGGCAGCAAATAATCTGTAACTATATATACATCATAAGGGTCTGCTTCTTAATTTATTAAAGTAGATCATGTAATGGCTCTACTGTCTAGCACAGCAACAAGGATCTATAACATTTTTCAGTATAAACAAATGAAAATTACGGGGGACAGAGCTCAAGTATAACCTCTAATATATTCGTAGAGAACAGGTTTTGAAACAAAGACCAAGAAAAGTTAGTACACAATGAAAATCTTAAACCCATGAGCTTCATCTTCCCAAGTCAAAAACAGTCTAACCACATAACATTAGTAAACTAAAAGGATGGTAAAGAAATAAAACACTTTTTGAACTTGAGAGGAGGCTAATCTGGGAAAAGTTGCCAGGTCCCTGACCCTTTTCTCTTCCCAGCTATACTGACATTAGCTGCACTTGTCAGTTGTTAACAATAAAAATATAGTTATCCGACCGTAAGGACAATTCTAAGATGATACCAGTTTACTGGAGGGCTTGTTACATGTACAAATTAAACAGCAATAATAAGATCCTCTATTTCGTTGAATTCCACTGAAACAAATTCATACTAAATTAAATGGAATTCAACCTTATTTATGCCTAATCTATGGAGATAGACAGAAACTTACGCAGAAGCACTTATTTGTGACTCATCAGCAGCCCAAGTTTTTCCAAGAGTAGTCATAGCAACACCAGCCATGCTGACGAAGACTGCAACTACTTTTGCTACATTTAATGAGTCTTGGCCCAGAAAAGCACCAATGAAAAGCGTAAAAAGTCCTGAAGTTGATGAAAGCACTGTTGTACTGGCAACACTTGTACGCGCAAGTGCAGCATTTGATAAATACTGCAGCAAGAAATTCATTATCAAGAATTTTCTTATAACGAATATATAACCTGAATCTTATCGGCCAATAGCTTAGAAAAATTTTGAGCAAAAATAGAAAAATTTACGGCAAAAGCATGCCTGCATTTTGAAAGTAATTTATAGAACACCAGAGAACAGCAAAAAGAGGTACAAAATACTGAAAGAAAGAACGTAAAAGAAGAGACAGCTATACACAACAGAGCAAGCTCTCTATGTATCTTTGTCATAAAAGGGAAAATATTTAATCCTGAGAAAACTAGCCAAGGTAGAAAATTACCTCCGTTAAAAACCAGACAGGGGCTATATAAAATCCAAAAGTAGCAACCTCCTTGGTTGTAAGCTCTTTATGCGCGTCATCTTTGAGTTTAGAAACCAATGGCCTTCCCTCCTCTTGAGATGATAGATCCAATTCGCTGTCTTTCCTATTGAAAGTCCCTTGAAGTTCCATTTCATAGATTTTGTGCCCTAGAGATGAATCAGGTGCAGCAGAAGACTCATTTTCTTTACCACTTTTAGATGAGCGACGTTTTATAAAATTACACAACCAATCTTTAATGAAGGCTATTGGGAGGTAAACTACCATGAGAGAAGCTCCCAGATATGTCACTGCAAATGGCTGCTTGTAGTCTGTAAAGATACCCTGCTGAAAACTCATCGGTTAGTTCATAGCCAGCTTAAATATATACTCAATGCAGTTCATTATCATGCGACAATCAGACAAACGAGTTCTACAACCTAAGAGAAATATAAATAATAATAATAATAAAAGAAAATTTCTTTTGTTGACCCATGAACAGATAGCCAAGTATCTTCATCATAGGAAAATCATGAAAATTAGAATCACGATCAGAAGTTCCAGATCAAATGAAATTTTTGAAATCCTGATTTTACTGAAAACTGATGAGTGAAGATAGTTGACTTCAAAGGTGAATGCCAGCTATTTTACTGTGATGATATTGCTTAATCTTCAAGTCAATATATTGGTTTCTTCTGCTATGCAAAAGAGTTTATAAGACATGAATGCGGTGAAGTTCCTTACTAGCCTAATTTACAATCTCTAAGCTACAAAATGAAAATTTCAACAACTGGGAGGTAAAGCAAATTCAAATTTGGGGCAGATTCAATGAAGAACTGACCTGGGTGACTTCTGCAGAGGTGACCCATATAACAACAACAGCACCAATCAAGAACAACCCAGCTTTGTATCTCCAACTCATCATAAAACGAAAGCAAGTCAAAAGAAGTACAAAGATCTGTGCTTGGTTTCAGCTTCAGATCTTTGAACTGGTTTTTTGAATTCACTTTTAACCAGGTCACCGACAGGTAACTATGGTGGGATCTCAGGCTGAGCAAGCGTGTACTTCAAGCCTTCAATGCTCCGCACACAGCAACAGAGAAGAGAAAGAGAGACTAATAAAAGAAAATTGGGTTGGCCGGCTCGGCGAGGGTGAAAGTTTGACAACAAACAAAGAAGATGATTCTTACAATAACGAAAAGAATAAGAATAAAAGCAAAATATAGTCATTTTGGTTGTTATAATTAAGTTTTGTCTTTTTTATTGGTTATTAGTTTGGAAACTTTCCTAATACCCCTGATTTTTAGGGTAAATATATATAGATCCATAAGTTTTTCAAATTAAATCCATATATGGTAGGAATATAGCCTTAATATATGCCTTAAAGGAAGCTCAATTTGAAATATTATTTTAAAATGTGTTGTAGGATTAGTCTATGTTAATACCTTCAAAATTATGTAATTTTATTAAAAAAATTATTTTGGCATTATATCAATATTTTTAATTAATAAATTACTATTTTTTATAACATTTTTAATAACTGAATATAATATTTGGAGGGGTATTATATAGTATAAGTATTTAATGTGTTTTTAATACTTGATCCACTATCAAAATATAATTAAGGTGAAAAACGTTTATACAAAGCTCAAAAATAAATATGTGAGAGTGAATAATATTTGAATGAAGCTTAAAACATATAATATCGTGATAATAAGCTTGGATGTTACAGTGTTATTATTAATATATGTTTTTAGGTTTTACGATAAAATTACTTATTTAGTACGAGGGAGCGACTAGTGGGTTGGTTTTAGGGGTGTTCATATAATTTTTTCTAAAATATATCCTTGCTAAAGTTCGTCTGACTTCCTTGCGTTACGTTAGCTTTTAATTTTAGTCCCTCCCTCTCGGTTGCTGCTGGTTGGGATGTAACTTGTAAGCAGTCACATTGGTGACACGTCAGCATTGTCTGGGATTATGCGGTCCCCCGCAGTTCACTTGATACAAATCGTTGGTTTTATATTTTCATGAAAACTCTTTTTTTTTTTTTTAATAAATATGTAATTAAAAGAAAAAACTTCTTGTGAGTAATTTAGACATGAATTGGAATAGAATTGATTTATTTCTCATTTCCACACTACACACATGTTCTTCAATTTCTCTTTCGTTTCTCATTCAAATTAATGTTAAATAGTTGAGGGGAAAACATAGTTTTAATATTTGATGTACATCTCTATTTGGTGGGCAACATCATTGTAAATCAGACAAAGAAAGATGGGTATGTCATATCCGATTAAGCTAACCCGTAATTCATTTTGTATTTAGAATTATTAATTAATGATCAAGAATGCTGTGTGATTGGGAGATTGCTTCAAGTTGAAAAAGAATAATTTTAAAACAATTGTAATCCAATAGTAGGTGGCAAATGTTAATACATCGTATGGAAGAAGGATCCTGATATCACTGATACCATCTGGTAGCTTGCTGAAAGTCATTCTTCTGAAATATATTAAACAGTAATTTTCATAATTATATATATATTTGTGATATGATAGAGTCTAGACTAACAAAATAGGATAGGAGGTCATCATAATATATTAATACCCAATTTGTTTTGTTTGATTCATAATCTTCAGAATATTCTTTGCTTTGTAAATTACTTTTTAACCAGATTTGGCTTAAATGATATGTGGATTCATACTTAAGCAAAGTCAACTGTAAACTTCTCAAAAGAAGGAATTTGCATAAAATGTGGAAATTCCCCATTTTGTAATTCATCAGCCATGTGAAGTAGTTGTAACAAGAGAATGACGCATACATCCAGCTCCAGGCAGTGCTGCTGCTGCAGCATAGACATCTATGCATCATCATCCTGATACCCTGCAGCCTTGTTATGTTGTTCATTTTTCTCGATCAAAGAAAATAACAAAAGAACCAGCCTTGTTTATGTCATCATATAATCATCCATATACTCAAATATGTATTATTTTCAAGGCATTATAAACAAACAATCCTGCTACTCCTAACACCACTAATAAACAATTTTCAGTATGCTTCGTCTAGTCACAACCATAGAGGGCAACCCACTACTGAAAATTGGGTGCACTTGAGTTAATGGCCTGAAAAGGCTGAACACTAAGCTTCAAACGTTCAAACTAATTTCATGGTGAAGAACCCCATAAGACCTCTGCAACAATTGTAGCAGATTGTGCTTCACAAACAGAGGCCTCTTTGACTCTCCTCAGTATTTCCAATTTAATTTCATTCTTCTCCTTTAGACTCAACCCTTCTCCCACTTCTACTTGCACTGCAAACCTTGCAACACAGTTTGCAAATGGACAGTCATCCTCCTTGCACTCATCTTCACTCTCCATTATTGACTCAGATTTTGAATTTTCTTCACAATTAATCACTTCAGTATCATTGCCAATGCACTGATCCTTTTGAATCAAATTGTTACCATGTTTTGATCTTTGCATCTCCATGAGTTTATTAATTAACCCTTCTTCTAGCATAGTTTCAATGACTTCTCTTCTCCCAAAATACGCAATTTGACAGATGCAATCCATTGCTGCAACTTGAATGGACTGGTCATCCGAGCTCAAAAGGCTTATAATCTTAGAGATTTCTCCCCTCGAGTGAATTTCATCAATCAAAGGACTTCTGATTAAATTGATTAGTGAACATAGAACTTGAATACAAGTACTCGAGTCCATTGATATCAAGTCTTGAATTGTTGAACCCATTAACACAAGGCCCACAAAAACATTCTTATTAAAGCTAGCTAAAGCAGCAATAGCAAGCGCTGCATGCTCTCGAACTTTCTTTGAGCATGTACGGTCACAAAGTAACATTTCAAGAGTTGAGAATACCTTTGCCTTCAAAATCAAGTCTTGTAAATCTCGATCGAAACCCTGTGACACCCGCTTTATAAAATCAGTCAAGAGTTTCACCTTCTCTTCCTCCTTCTCATTGCTCGATTCTGCAAGTACCCTCACAAGATTTTGAATTCTTTCCCGATCAATATATGCTTGAACTTCAGCCTCAATTGAGTATGCAACTTGGGAAATCTTGAAGCTAGTGATATGGTGGCCAAGGAAAGACTTCAGGCCGTAATCTTGAAAGTTTTCAAGGCTTTTCAGTAATGATTTGAGGTTGGAAACAAGTTGTGAGAGCTTGAAAAGATTTTGTTTTGTGGAGAGAAGTGAGTGTGCTTTGGTTTCTAATTCTAAGAAAGATTTGATGGTGGCTGCATGGGAATTATTTGATGAGAAAATGGGGTTGTTTTGTAGTTCTTTCGAAGATTGTTTGAGAGTTTCCAGTAGCTTCAGCAAATCGTGGTCGTCTGGATTCGGTACTTGGTCCATGTCTGCTTAACCCTCGGAAGCTTTAGTAATAGCAAGTGGGTTTCTTAGAGGCTCAGAAACGGACAGAGTAGGGATAAGTCATCTACATCTACCTGTCTTAACAAGACATGATAAACTATAAATTACCAACCGTTCAAATGGTCTCACCGCATGATGCAATTATCACTAGTAATGATCCAGGATGCCTTGCCTGCCCTGCCATCATGCTGGGAATTGTCGAAAAGGTTGGGCTATTGGGGCTTCAGATCAAGACAAAATTCCAATCTGGTTTGCTTTTGGACCATCTTATCCTTATTGGGAATGGGCTCCGGATTGAACTTTAAGCCCCAAGACAAAATGCCCATCCGGTTTGCTTTTGCATTATCTTATCCTTATTGGGAAATGGACTCTTGAATGAGGTCGAATTATTGGACTTGGGATTCACATTCTACATAAGCCTGTTGTACTGGTTTTGTCTAAAAAAAAAAAAAAGGTACTAGTAAAAATGATCCAAATTAAAGAATTTTATTAAAATTTTGATCCATTTTTAATAAATTTTAATATCATAATCTATCAAGGTGTCAGACACCATCCAACGCTTGACACTCTCAGTCATGAACTGTTGGATGGTAACATCTGAAATTCAAAATAGTTTATATGCAGGAACAGACATAGGAATGAAACTTAGAAGGTCAAAAGATAAAGTAATAATTAATATAAATATAAATAAAAAATAAACACAAATATTTATATTATTAAAATTATCGTTAACTAATACATTTATAAATGTCCTTGATGAGATTTCTTATTTTAAAAATATTGTATAATGACTTCATTATCAATACTATCAAATACATCCTTATCTAAATACGCAATTAAGCTATCATTCAACCATTGATCACTCATTCTATTTCGCAAACGATTCTTCACAACATTCATTGCTGAAAATGCTCTCTCTACACTAGCAGTGGCAACTGGTAAAATCAATACTAATTTTATCAACATATAAACTAATGGAAACACTTTATCCTTCTTAGTTTCAATCATCACTCTTGCAAGATCTCCAATCTCATTCAATTCTATAAATTTGACATGAGAACTTACATCCAAAATATAAATATCAAATTGAGAATCAAGTGCCATGAGTTCTAAATAAGAAAAATCTTCAAGATAAAGTTCAGCAAGCTACATCAATTTTTGCTTATCAAAAGCAATAAAATTTTTATTTGGACATAAACACGCCAAACAAATAAGTAATTCAGTGTTTATCTCATTGAAACGATTATTCAACTCTTGAAGCTGCATATTTAGGACACTATAAAACACTTCAATACGGTAATAATGCACGTTTGTGATACCTTTAGTCTTCTATTGTGATCGCCCTTGAATAAAAAAATTGTCATCCATATTTGGAATATCAATGTGGTGTTTGACACAAAAATAACAAACTTTGCTTAGTAAATTCTCCCATCCACTATCTCTCATCAATTGTAAAGCTTACTTACAGGCTTCTACCAAATTCATAGAATTTACAATATCTTAACTTTTTCTTTGCAGTGCTTGAGAAAGTTCATTTGTAAAGCTAAGTATATCTTTCATTATAAATAAACTAAACACAAAATCA
>JANLJB010003963.1:0-27686 GCA_026212285.1 Bursera cuneata
TCGCAACAAGAGTTTATGGAACAATAAAAGTGCTATTATGTTTCTACTAAGAGATACTCAAATTTTCGGCTTTCTATTATTTTATTTTATTTTTTTAGCTTTTTTAAACTTTTAAAATATCAAATCTTGTGTATAAAAATAATATTACGTATATTTTATCATTCCTTTACAATAGAACCTCTTTTTGGTAATTTACTATTACAAACCACTTTTGTATTTAAACAACCAAACCATCTAAAAATTTCTCAATAAAAACTCTATTTTGATAAGCTCTAATCTTATAAGCCATACTTCCATAAGCTTTACTTCCTAATTCAAAAGGTTAATTTTCCAAGAATCAAGTGTTCCTCAACAACGGATAATGTTGCAAAAATAATAATATACAATGTGAAAAGCTAGGAACTAAATTTAAAGACCTATATTAAATTGCACAAATACCAGAAAATCCCAGACAGTTTATAATTTATTAGGTGGAAAAGAAGTTTCATAATTCTTTCCACTAACGATCCTTGAACTTTCCAAAATACATCAAATATTATACCTATTAACAGATTCCATTTTTTACTAAAGAAGTTTGAAAATTCTAAAATATCCTTATTGTGATTACAAATACATATACCATGAAGCAAAAAACTTATTATATGAGTAATGTTATGAGTACAAAGTCTGTATCCCAACTGATATGGCATCATGTAATTGGTAAGATAAATATAATAAAGTCAAAATAATAAATACTGATAAATTCACCTAACCACTCACATAAAATCACAACATAGTTGAGATACAAAGTTGGAATACAGACTTGGTACCTATAGTGTTACTGTTATTATATATATATATATATATATAAACAGCCCATGATATATAAACAGCCCATGTGAAATCAAGTTTTAGCTTGTGCAATAAAACATGAGACAAATATGAAAAAATGCTTAGAAATTACCAAAAAAAAAAAAATCTTCTTTTAATTCATATTTTTTTTGGCATTAATCACAATTAATAAATTTACTTTCAATACATTTTATATATTTACACTAAAATGTTAGAAATGAATCTAAAATAATTTAAAAGTTTAAAGATATGTGATATTTATACAAAATTAATAATATAATAAAAAATTACTATTAAAGATATTATAAAGTTTTAAATTATTTGATGACATATTAAATTAATCATTAATATTTATATTAAAGTAGAAACTAAAAACAAATTAAAGACACCACACCAGATGCCACTATCTAGACAATGCTGGCGAGCACGACTTTCAACACAACCACCACAAACTGGATGGCAAACAATCTATCCATTTCGGGTTGTTTCACTGCCATAAAAAGCTTTTCACCATATGGAGCAAAAAGAGATTAGGAAGCTCAAATTTTCCTTGCTTCCAACGACTAAACTTCACCAACCATGTAACAGCAACAGCGGTGTCCAGTGACAATACAGAAGTAACAGTCTCTTATGAATTTATAGTTTTATCCTTCCCATGTTAGCCAAAACTGATGGTATCCCTCAATGGTTTTAGTATTTGATGTAATTTGAAAAGTTCAAGGATAGTGAATGAAAACCTTTGCGAGCTTTATTTCCACCTAATCATTTAAACACCATTTATTTCTCACTCAGGAAAGAATTATGTGACAATGTTGGCTTGTCAGCAACAATGTAGAGAGACTAAAAAGGGGTCATCGTGAAAATATGCCAAAATATAATGGCTAATTGGCAAAATACTCCTAACTTAAACCAGAAATTGAGCTTACAGGAAAATGGTCGCAACCATCCTAATGAATCGGATTATTCTTCCCTACTTTTGACAGCTCAAGCCTACTCGTAATCATGCTTTACTCTACATCTAGATCTCGTCTACATTTTCCTAGTCACTCAGAGAGCAGAGTTCAGACTTCAGAGTAGAAAAACATCACATAATGTAATTTCAACAAACATGTTACACACATTAAAATTGACCCTAATGAATATGAAAGGAAAAGCAACAAATCACCTCCTTCAGAAGACGATTCACCAGTCTGCAATCGCGACGACCTCGCCTGCACATTCGGACTCTGTTCTCTCGACGGCCCACCGCTACCAATCGACATACTCTCAGCAGTACTGCTCCCATTATCAGCCAAACCACTGTCATGAAACCCCATTTTACTCAGCAATTCCTTCTTCTTTCCACCGCTGCCACCGGACTTCCCGGAACTCGAATTCCCGTCGTTGAATCCACCAGGTCTCGACAAATTGCTAGCAGCAGAACCCTTATCGCCTTTGAAACTAAAGAAGCTCTCCTGAGGAAGCGGCCCAGACCGAGTCTTGATACGATTCAAACCCAAAGAGGAAGCCAGTATCGGAGACACCGAACTCGGCACTTCCTTCTTAACATCAACCCCTTTGTTCAGCTTGGAATCCGACGACCCGGGCTTAATCGGAGACGACGCCGTAGTAGTTGACGAGGTGGCCGTTGCTGTCCTTGTCTGAGCCGTAAGGGCTTCTTTACCCTTGAGTTCCTTCTTCTTGAGACCATCTTTGACTTGGGTTTGACGACAGGCGGCACCAGTGAAGGTGGCAGAGGTTGGGGTTGTGGTGGGGATCTGGACAGCTTCGTCTTTAGAGGTGGATTTGGGCTTCTTCTTATCGGATCGGATGGGGGAGTTGGATCCGATGGATCGGGGACTGTTGGATCCATCTGGGCTGGAAGAGTTGGATTTCTTATAAGAGAAGAAGATTTTGTTCTTGAAGACCATTTTGATTTCGATTGAGATGAGTCTAGGGTTTAGATGGGATGGGATGGGATTGGATTGGAATGTGCTGCAGCCCTACAATGGATGCAGGGCTGCTGAGAGTAACATTGAAGAGGAGGAAGAAAGGAAGAGTTGAAAGATTGAGAGAGAGAGAGAGAGAGAGTGATGAGAGGGGTTTGTATTGTATTGTATTCAGACAGTAGAGAGACTGTTGAGAAAGCGAGAGAGAAACGGGGTGGAAAGAAAGGAAAGGAAAGGAAAGAAGAAAGACGGAGGGTCGGGTAGAATATATGTCTGAATCTACCAACCGTAAACCGTTCTGTGGTGGGTAAATTTTTTACCATTCGGAGAGGGGTCTTTTTCTTAATTTTTGATTAATTTATTTTTATTTATATTTGTTTACTTTAATTCATACTTATCAATTCTATTAAAGAAATTAGGAAATAAATAAAATGACTCAAATTAAAAGGATTATTTGAAAATTTGACTAGTAAAATTTAGTTGTTGACTTCCACTTGATAGATCGACAATTCAATAAAGTCTTTTTTGTTATCGATCTTTAGTAATCGATATCCAAAAGGCCCTATTGATCTATCGACCTGTTGAATATGAGTCATGGTATCTAAATTTGTAACACTTTATTCATTTTTTAAATACCCTTTTTAGTTTTGGTCTATTTTCACAGTTCTTTCATAAAAATTATAAGAAATAATGAAATTTAGGAAGCTATTTTAATATTTAGTATGTTTAATTTTTTTTATTGCTTAACCAAGATGAGTTAAAATATACTTTTGACTGGTTAATTAGCACTAAAGAATGAATTAGCCATCAACTTGTAAGAACTGATATATGAATCATCTCTCATTATGTACATCTAATAAGTAAGGTATTTATCAGATCGTTAATATGTTAATTGATTATACAATTAAAAAAACCAACTAATTTTGACAATAACAAAGTAAATAATGAATTGGTTATTTTTTAGATTACTTATTAAAAGAAAATTATTAAAAAAATCAAATAATTGATTATTTTGAGTTTACCTATGTCCTAATTTTTTATTGGTTAGTTAAGTATCTAGCTTTTAAATAAGATGTTGATTTGTTAAGCAAGTTTACTCGATAGCTTTACGTAGATATTTATCCATAAATTTGACAAGGTTCTAGCAAGATGTTGAACTTTGTTGATCACTGCTAGATGTTTATTGAGTATAGCATCAAGTTCTTGAGATTTTACGTATACATTATGGGATAAAGGAATGTATTCATCATTCACATAGAATTTGATTACAACAATAGAAAAAAAAATGAGTAAAACAACCATCAGTTTTTTGTTCATATTCTCAAAATTTAAAATGTTTTATTGGTTCTAAGAAAATAATAATATGTATAATTGATATATACAACCAATATCATATAACCTAGGGGTGGGCACGGTCAGGTTGGGTGGGGTTTGCCCCAACCCGATAACCCATCGAGTTGGTATAAATGAACACCTAGTCTGGTTCAAATAAAAATGAAGCTGACATGCTCAAGTTGTCAGGCTAGACCTATTAGGTTAGTCAACTCAGTTGACGTTATCAGTTTGAATTAGGTTTGAATCGGGTCAGGTTTAGTTAAATTAATGTTATACATTAAATAGACTAGTAGTAATCTTGCAAAAAGTGTTATTGGGTGTGAAGGGTTTGTATCCTATTAACTTTAATATATTTTTAGGATTTTTCAAATGATGTACTTGGGTTGGGTTTCTAGTTTTCATGGGTAGGAAATCATGAACCCAATATCGGGTTTGGCCCATTACCCAACCAAACAGGTCAGTTCGGTTTGGATAATTGTGCCCACCCCTGATACAACCTAAAGCATTATAACCTCATTGATTAAATAATTATTACATTGTTTTTTTATCATTTTCCTCCTTTATTATTTCTTCTGATATCGAGTTTGGCACATTACTCAACCAAACAGGTCGATTCAATTCAGGTAATTGTGCCCAACCCTGATACAACCTAAAGCATTATAATCTCATTGACTAAATAATTATTACATTGTTTATTATCATTTTCCTCCTTTATTATTTCTTTTTAGTCGTCTAATGATATTTTGTCAAATCAATTATAAGAAATTAGTATTAAATTGATTATATTGGTTGTTCGTATTTGTACTATTGCTCTTAAAGAAGAATCACTTTTTAACTTCTTTTTTGTAAACATTAATAAGTTAAAATAAATGGACATTCATAGATAGATGTTAAAAATTTAAGATAAAAGAAAATAAATAATGTTATACATCCCAAATTATTCATTATAAACAATGTGGTATTAATTTAAAGTTTTAATTTAAAGTTAATGCATTACTTATTATGTCATCAATTCATCTACTTAACCACTTAACAATTATTAATTAATTCCACATTATTTAAGATCTTAATTTTGGAATTCCATAGAGACTTCATCAACTTAACAATTATTAATTAATTTCATATTTTTTGACAATCATTAATTAATTCCACGATATATGAGATCTTAATTTTGGAACTCTATTTGGACAAGTAACATTACACTTTACTCAAATAAAGTAGGGTGAACTTTTATTTTTTATTTTTTTTTATAATTTGATTTAATTTAATTATCTACAAGTTTTAAATTTGACTACCTTTTCTATTAAATTACCTTTTAATAAAAGTAATAGAATAGTTAATATATGTTAGAGACATGCCCTCAGAGTAAGACATATTTTCTATAAATATAAACAATATTATGATATAAATAATAAATGTTTTATTCACTTATCTATCATGCCTATTTTAATCTATTTTTTTAATATTAATGATCAATGTTTCAGTTTCAGATTTAATATATTAATTAAGTTACCGGTTATATGAGGTTGTTATATAAAGGAGACTCGAAACTTAATTATAACTCAAATTTGGTTTACAATCTATAAACTGAGTTGAACTTTCTATTTGGACAATACTATTATGTCATTTACCTTCATGGAGATAATGAATCTCGAATCATTAAAATAAAGACTTTAAGACAAAAGCACTTGTGTATAATATATACGTTGAACAAGGCCACATGAAGTTTATAGTTCAGAATAATTACTGTTATTGTATACATAAATTTTCACACCAAAGCAAGGCATACCTACCTCAATCCTGAGTGAGAAGTGTATCCCTAAATTACAGACTGTGGTATTTGATTAAAATATAAAAAGAGATATTTATTATATAGTCAATACCCTGACTAGTTGGGACTGTTGTTTTATAAAATAGAGAATATTATTCCATAGATAAATAATTCATAACTTTACAAAGGTTTAAGTGAATAATGCCTTGAGGGTTTCATTAGGGCTGAAATAATAAATCTTCGCTGAGTGTTTACTATTCAATAGATATATAATTCATAACTCTGTAAAACTTTAAAGAATGCCACCTTAAGGGTTTTACTAGAGTTTGAATAATGAATCTTGAATAAGTTTTTAATAAAATGTGTTCATTAAATTAATTCATTCATTAGATGTAAACCTAATCTTAAGGTTAAAGATGTAATTAGAGGACAAAATGATAAATTTAACCTATATTAAAATATCGATATCTCATGAGGGTAAATATATAATTTTGTTACCTAATACATGTAATTAAATATATCTATCAGGTCTCTCAAATTATTCTTTACTTTTGTATAATATTTATTTAAGACCGAGAGAGAGAATTTATGATTTATTGAGACTTACGCAATATTACCTTTAGGTTAAATCTTTGCTGTTTTAATTGTGTGTGTGTGTTATTTTCATTGGACCGAGCTTATTGAAATGGGTTAGACCCATTTGGAATTTCCTTTTAAAATAAAAAATGAGAATGGGTTTTTATATTATTAAACTCCTGGGCTTGGGTCTTTATTCTTAAAAAAAAAGGGGCCCAAATGAAATGGGCTTAATTTGCAAGTTCCCTGAGACCTTTTCTGCCCCTAAGCCTATTTGCAATTTGCCTTGATGCCTTATTTTAGGTGAAGAGCATGGGAGTCTTTTTAACCCTAAGTATAAAAAAAAACTTGTTTACTCTCTTTTTGTCTGCCTTGCCTCTAATATTTTTTCGAAAATCCTCTCTCACACACACACGGTTGAGTGATCTTTCACTCTCAAAACCATTTTAAAAGCTTGTTTTAAAGAGAAGAAAGGAAGAAAACAAGGCTATGAGATAGGATACTTTGTGTCGAATCTCATCCTTGTAAAGTTTGTTTTTTTTTTTTTTTATAAAAATTGTTCCAAACTATACCTCTTTTTCGGTTTTGATTATGTAAAAGTATTATTCAGATTTATTAATGATATTATAGTCTTTTCAAATGTGTAAAAAATCAATTTTGACAAACAAAAGTTAACGAGAGGAGTATTCCAGTTAATGCAAAGAATTTACACTAACAATGAGGGTAGTAATTGTTATTACAAATAGTTCAAGGTGCTGATTTCTTTTCGAAAAACCTCGAGGGGTTGAATGGACATTTCCCTTTAACATAAAAATAATAATAATAATTAATGTTGTTTAAACTTTTGAATGGTAAAAAAAAAAAAAAAAGACTAATAGATACTTGTTGCTTTAATTTTAGTTTTTTAAAATAATTAGGCTAAAATTTAGAATTNTGTTGTTTAAACTTTTGAATGGTAAAAAAAAAAAAAAAGACTAATAGATACTTGTTGCTTTAATTTTAGTTTTTTAAAATAATTAGGCTAAAATTTAGAATTTGTAGAAAGTCTAAACATTAAAAAAAAATGTACATAAGTTTAAGTAATTTAATTAAAGATGTTTATGTAATTAAAAAACTACTAAAAAATAAGGTTTCTTAGAGTCTATTTGGTTTGAGTTCCGGATTCGGAATCGGAATATGGTAAATCAGAATCGGAATGGATATTTATTTATTTTGTTTGGTTCAAGATGGAATCGAAATCTAATTCTTAAAAAATTGTTTAAATTATAAAAATCTGAAATCAAAATTAATATCAAATTTTTAAAGTACTTCGATGGAGCACCTGACTAATTTTCAATTGTAGAGGCCAATAGCACTAAACCTTTTTCAAGATTCAAATTAAATCCATTGGGCCTCTCTTACTAGATTTAACCAAAACAGCCCAAAGTGAAGAAGATACTGTCGTTTATTTCGGCTAAAACATTTTCCGATAGAGCACAAAACTTTAACATGAGCTACTTAAAATTGGGCCTTGAGCCTTGGGCCTCAACTTAACCGACTAAACTAAGATGAAAACATTAGAGTAGTATTATCTAAGCGCCTTTAAATTGTTAAGGAAGCCCCGTTTCATTTTTTAATAGGGTAATCTTGTAAAAGTTTATGAATCTACCCACCCATTCACAATTAACAATACAATCAAGAAAAAAAAAAATCAATCTTTTTTACATAAATTAAAAAAATCAATTTATCACTTTAAATATTAGTGTGGGACTATTTAAATTAAAAAAAGAAGAAGCTCTCACCATCTATTTACTCAAAATACTCATTATAAAAATTTAAATGTAGTTTTTTATTATTTATGTAAACCATTAAAAACTCCTAATGTAACTATAATTAATTTCCTCTTCTTTTATAAATCTCTATAAACCTACAAAAATCTATTGTAAATCAACCTAAATTAGAAAAAAAATGATATTTTATATATTTAACTAGGATACTTATGATCTGACTAATATCTCTCTATAACCTACCATATTATACTATAAATCAACTAAAATTATTCAATTCTTTACTCTTATTATTTTTAAGGGAGTTTAAAATCCAATCTAATCAAACCGATCAAAATTTAATAGATTTTGATTAATTGATTAAATTGGATTCAGTTTTCTAAAATCTAATGTAATTTTCCTTTATATATCTCAAGATTTTTGTGGTAGCTTTATAAACAATGGCTTCCACAAATAAGTTTGACCCAATCCAATGTTGTGAACATGGTATGAGTTTGTGTAAGCAGTTCTTCTATATAATTCTTCAATATACATCGCCTTTTTGTTCCAAAAAAAAAAGGCCCAATAATTTTGGATCCAATCCAACAAGAAGTTCCTTGCGAATACCATAGTGGTAAATGATTTAATAAAAAAAAGGAAAGGATAAATTTAAGTAATTTAATTAAAGATGATTACGTAATTAAAAAATTATTAAAAAATAAGGTTTCTTAGATCAATTCTGGGGGCCAATAGCGCCACTCTTTATTAAAACCTTTTCAGAGATTGAAATTAAATCCATTGGGCCTCTTTTAACTCGATGTAGACCAAAACAGCCCAAAGTGAAGAAGATAATGTGGTGCATTTCGGCTAAAACATTTTCCGATAGAGCACAAAAATTGAACATGAGACACTTAAAATTGGGCCCTAAGACTTGGGCCTTGGCCTTAACCAACTAAACTAAGATGAAAACATTAAGTAATATTATCTAAGCCCCCTTAAATTGTTAAGGATGCCCCGTTTCATTTTTTAAGAGGGTAATCATTTTTTTTTTTACATAAATTAAAAATATCAATTTATTACTTTAAATATTAGTGTGGGACTATTTAAATTAAAAAAAAATGTCTCACCATCTATTTACTCAAAATACTCATTATAAAAATTTAAATGTAATTTTTTATTATTTATATAAACCAGTAAAAACTTCCAATGTTACTCTAATTAAATTCCTCTTCTTTTATAAATCTCTATAAACGTACAAAAATCTATTGTAAATCAACCTAAATTATTGACCGGACCGGGTCGGTTTGGATTGGACTTAAGTGCCTACCCCTAGTTGATTTTAATGTTAATCAATTTCTTTTCCTAATATTTTTGAATTTGTGGGATTTCCAAAAATCAATTAAACAAATTTTTATTAGTTTTGGTGTTTGAAAAAGAGGAAAATAGCTAAGGTTTTAGATTTTTCAGGAAAAAATAATAAAAATCAAATGGTAAAGGCTATTTGGTCTCCAATGAATTTGAATTCATGTTGCTGATTGTAAGTTATAGAGCAAGAAAGTAAGACAGGGCACTTTTGACAAATTTGAGAGAAAATTGAGAAATAGTCAACAGAGAGAAAGAGAAAAAGAGTTTCCAGGGAAAAAAATTAGGAAAGTGATAAAAGAAATATAAGTTATAATTTATAAAAGATAACATAAATATTAGAAGTTCAGCCAATTTATCTTTGAAAAATACAAGTTTTTTAAAGTGCACCATAAAATTAGGGAGAAAGAATTGTAAAATAGACCAGAATCAAAAGGGTCTTTTAAAATTGATCAGTTTTTAAAAAAGTTAGATGCAATAGCTTTATCAAGTTTAGAGTATTCAATAGATCATAATATTTATATTTTTCAAAAGATTGTTAGTTTTTAACGTATCTCATAATTTGGGTTATTTTTTTAATATTCCCAATCACTAAGCATTTTGTTTATTATGTTTTATCTTAACTTTAAGAGTCATACCACCATGCTCTTGATGCATCGGTGTACCATTTTCCTATTCTGTAAAAAATTAAGAAAAAATGCGTAAAAAAGTGTCAAAAAAAAGGGAAAAGTGGGTAATTCCAACTTTTTTTTTTTAACATTTCCCACTTTTTTAACACTTTTTTTTTTTCCACATTTTTTCAAATTTTGGTAAAATAAGAAAATGGTGTATCGATGCACTGGGAGCATGGTAGCTAAAGCCCGACATTTTAACTTTAATAATATTTGAGATGGGTTTGATGCGATAAAAACTGGGGTTAAATGAGCTAAGGTGTACCTAGGACTTGGAGTTTGACTCAAAGTCAAATTCCATAGAAGCCCACGAGTCAAGATAAACATGCATAATTTTGGGTCAAATTGTTATTTTTGGATAGTTGTGGTGCAAACGGAATCAAACTTTGACATAGGGACCTCGAAAAGTTCTCAATTGTAGATGTGAAATCACAAAACCTCCCCTAAAGACTTACAGAAAAAGCCAAAAGTTTGGGGAGGTTATTGACAATTACCATTTTAAATGACAATAATCAGTTAAATTATTAGTGATTATTAAAATAAAATCCTACATTAAGAAAATAGGTTAAACAATAGATGAAGAAAAACAACTTATATCTATATCTTCAAAAAAAAAAAAAAAATTCAACTCTCGCTTAACATATAATAAAAAATAGGTGACCAACTAGATCAATGTAATATAATTATATGGTATATCTGTATAATTAATAAAGAATTTTTAATAATATTTTTGTTTTTATTTTTTTACTATTTTTTTGGTGAGTGTATAAACCGAAATACATGCACTCACAATGAGACATCGATCTAAACCTTAGTTATTAAATACAAAGGATGTATATTAATAACTTCAAGGATTGGATAGTTTACGGTTTCATTTTTCTTAAAGATGAAATAAATATTAAAAAGGGACAAACCTTAATCATCCAAAATGAAATTTATAGAACTTACTATTTTCGAAAGAGTCAAAAACACAATTGCCTCGTCGAGCAGCATCTATCTTTTATTAATTATTGGTGCATTGAGGCTAGAATGGCCAAGCGTGTCTAACTCTTGTATTTTATGGACAACATTTTGGTATGTACCAAAATTCCAACCACACAAAGAGTAGGACAAGCCAAGCCAAGGGACAAGCAAAACCCATTTCGAGAATTGGAAGGTGTAACCGTAGCTTGTTTATTTGCTTTTGAAAAATAGAAAAAACAAAAACACAAAAATCAAATTTCTTCGAGCATTGGATGCGAACAAAATATATACAATGGAGCATCACCTAAGATGGGACCACAACCAACAGCAGGCTTTTTGTTCACTTTTTTTTTTTTTTTTTAACAGCTTATTCTCCATTTATAATATTCTACACTCTGGTCCACC
Organism: Bursera cuneata; assembly: GCA_026212285.1. NCBI lineage: Eukaryota > Viridiplantae > Streptophyta > Magnoliopsida > Sapindales > Burseraceae > Bursera > Bursera cuneata. The sequence continues at coordinate 11,588 of JANLJB010003963.1, forward strand.
AAAAAGTTTTGTTCCTCCACCTCCACGACCACCACCATCATCACCAGCCGCTGAAGTTTTTAAAAATTATTTTGTAGGGTGAGTTTGGTGATAGCAATTATTATTTGATGATAAGTTAAATCACTAAATGGTAATGTCCTCCTTTAAAGTTTTACTAAATTACATTCTACTCCTCTTGATTTAAGAAATGAAAAAAATACCTTATGAACTAGGAATTTCAGCATTCGACAATAATAATAAAAAATAAAAATAAAAAAAGAGAAAATTATAATGAAACTTTAAGGATAAAACTGTTATTCAATAAAACCTCAGGGGATTTAAATGTTGTTTACCGTAAGTTAAAAACGAATGAGAGGCTTGTAATCAGATAAGGTTATAAAAGCATCAGTTGCACCAACTCATAATCAATTACTCATTAACACCAATGTGTTAATAGTTGTGATAAGTGCTTGGAGCTTAGCAGTTATTGAACATAACAATTATAAACTTAATTTAAATTAAAAATTGGTTAAAATATCTAAATTTTTTAAAAAAATTGTTATTTCTCAAGATACTCTAAAACAAATTGACTATTTCTATGTTTTCCTATTGTGAAAACAATTCCGGAAAGCTAAAATATAATTCATACTCCAATGGTGGCAGTGGGGTGGCTTTATGGCACAAGTATAAATCAAGATTCCTTATAGAATACTATTTCACCTAAAATTTCAACAAACCAATTTGTTGTTCCCTAAAACAAGCTTTATCAGATCCTCAAATCAGTGAAGAAAGAATAACTTTTCTTGTAAAAGTAAAAAATTACCAAACAGCATAAAATCAGAACAGGTTTTGGAGTTTCCATATCCACACTTTACCCGGGTATTGGTAAAGAGCAAACATCTATGGCAGTGTAAAGTAGTACTTAAAAATAAAAAACTAAAGAAAGGGACATTGGGGAGAGAGTTTCACTGAGAAATAAGCACGTTACAACCCACATCTTCAATCAAACAGCTTAACATCTCAAGCTAGACAGATCAGAAGTAGCATCTCAAAAGCAAAAGTTAAAGTAGAAAGCAAATGTAATAATTACAACCACCATCATACACCCAACAAGAACAAATGGAACAGATATGCACTCAAAGTATTAATAAGGAAATAAAAAATAAAATAAAATAAGAAAGGGAAATAAAAAATTCTCTGGTACACTAGGCCCAAAGCAAACATACAACAAGAACCACCGGGATTGAACATGCTAATTAGGGGTTTTCTAATAAATCATAGATGATTTTGTCAACTATCCATGAGAGAAGATGGTGGCGGCAGGCCTGGAGCAACTCATATTGAAGATGTATCATCTGCATTTTTGACCTGATCAGACAGGGGATCTACTTCTTCTCGAATGCTGGAATGACATAGCTCTTCAATGCGCCTCGTTACTTCTGATATTGAAGGACGGTTATCAGGATATTGTGCTGCACAATCTACTGCAAGCTGTAGAAGCTGAACCATCTCATCCTCGACATTCTGGTACCTGAGGAGCTCAATATCGAAAACCTCAGAAGTCCACTCCTCTTTAACTATGGACTGCACCCATCTGGGAAGGTCAACACCATCCTCATTCAATATGGCATGGGTTGGTGCCTTTCCAGTGAGCACCTCCAAGACCAGCACTCCAAAGCTATAGACATCGGCCTTCTGGGATACTTTACGAGGGTCAGTCACCTCGGGTGCACGGTACCCAGCTACTCGGTTAGGGGTAGAGGATGGACCAACCAGGTGGGCAAGGCCAAAATCAGAGACTCGGGCCTCATAAGATTTGGTTAGTAGAATATTTGATGATTTTATGTTTCCATGGGAAACATTAGGGCCTTGAGAATGTAGGTATTCTATGCCACGGGCAACTCCAAGGGCAATGCCAGACCTGATTTCCCAGTTCAGTGGAGTCCTACCTGCTCCTTTGTTTCCTGTTGTATAAGATAAGAGGCAAAATTGTTATGAGGATAAGCTAATAAAACTACAGTACTGCAAATCTCTCTTGGTTCTCTGTTAAATGCTGAAGGAGTTTAAAACTTAAATTTTGTTGATGAAGTTTGCTTCAACATTCCAAATCTCTCAGGCTCTTAACTTATATAGAAAATTAACCAAACGTCTGAAAGTTAAATGTAAAAAGAACAAAACCTCAAAAACCAACTCATTTCCATCCATAAAAGGGCTAGTGAGCTAGAACAATTTAAACTAAACCCACTTCGGAGGATTAGTAAATTTTACTAGGAACTGAACTCGAGCACATTTTACAGAACCAATGACACATTCATAACAACGTTGTTACACAGGAAGAAAACAGATTTTAAAATGTGCGTAGGAAAATCTAAAAAGAGTAACATCCATACAAAACAAAACCTAACGAAAAATTCAATGAATATTAAACAATCACTAATATGTTTGAATCAAACAAACGCAAAACCGAGCAATCATCTGAAGCACGTGATAAAAGCACAAAAGAAATAAATTCATAATTTGAACCGGTAAAAGGAAGCCATAATTGAAGAGAAAAAATCTCAATCTCACCATGCAAAAGCGCAGACAAGCTTCCCATTGGCATGTAATCGTAGACAAGAAGCTTTTCATCCATACTGTAATAATAAGCTCTAAGCGGGACCAAGTTTTGATGATCCATTGCCCCCACCCCGGCAATCTTCTCCTTGAACTCCCTCTCAGAAATCGTCACATCCTTCAATCTCTTCACAGCCACCACCGTTCCCATCTCCAAAACCGCCTTATAAGCCGTCCCGAAAGTCCCTTTCCCCAGAACCTCCGCAGAAGCCCTCAACAAATCTTCCAAATCAAACACTCTCGGTGTGCTCCCGAAAAACAATAACTTTTTCGCGCCATTGCTGTTCACTTCTCCTTTACCACTCCCCACCATTGCCGCCGCCGCAGCTGCAGCCACTGAAAACCCATTTCCGTACCCGGCATTCTCAGCTTCCCCAATTGGTTTCTCGCCAGGAATTTCGACTTCTGGTTGCTTCAACGAAGCAATGTCAATCGACCTTGTTTTCTTGTTACTCCTCTTTCTACAAACAATCATCAAGATCATCAAAATGAGTAGAAAAACAAGTACAGATCCAATAACGATTCCGGCAATTGCGCCGCCGGAAAGTTTCTTCTTTTTGCCTTTCTCGCTGTTACCAATTTCGCCAGTTGGTGAGCTCGGAACAACGAGACTCCCGGTTGAAGAAGGGCAAGCTTCAAGAGGCTTCCCGCAAAGCGAAGTACCCAAAAACGAACTCGAACCAAATGTCTCGAAGCTCTTCGGAATCGACCCATTAAAAAAATTGTTCGAGAAATTCAGCTGCTGAAGGTTCGGCAAATTCAAATTCGGAATCGACCCAGAAAGCCCGTTGTTCTCGACAAACAGAGTCTTCAACCTCGTCAAATTGCCGAACCCAGACAAGATCTCGCCGGAAAAATTGTTGCTAGCGAGATTCAAGCGAACAAGGTCATGCAAACCAAACAAAAACTCCGGGATCTTGCCGGAGAAATGGTTCCCTTGCAAGTACAAATTACGAAGATTAGTACAGCGAGCAAGATCCGAAGGGAGTTGGCCAGAGAGTGAGTTCAGACGCAGACTCAGAGTACGAAGCGACGTCAAATTCCCAAAAATGCCGACCGGTATTTCACCGGAAAGCGCCACTCCGGGCAGCCTGAGCCCCGTCACCCGGTTCTGCTCGCACAAGACGCCAGCCCACTTGCAGGGACTGGACTGGGACACATTCCACAGCAGCGTCCGGCCACCCACCGAGGTGCGGAGAGCGAGAAGCGCTGCGCGGTCGGAGGATAGATCTGGGCTTGAAAAGCCGAAGCAAACTAACGCGGAAAACAAAAAGAGAAAGCTCCGGGTGCCCATTTCCATACGGTTTTGGCACAATGTGGGTTGGTTTTGGAACTTTTAAAGCAGATACGAAGACATTAGGTAGAACAAGAAGAAGATAAGAGGGAGTTGAAGTGTTTGCATTAAACAGAAAAGAATTGATTGTCGAAAAGAAAAGAAAAAGACAGGCTGTGGAGAGTGGCAGAGTGAAGAGTGGGGAGCTAAGGGCAAAACTGTAAAGTGGAAAACCCTAATAGCTGTTTTGCACAGTAGACTATGTGTTAACTGGATTGGATAGAGTAGACAGTCAACCCCAATTTTTGCTTCTGTTTTTTTATTTTCTTTTCCACTTGTGTGCGTTTGCCTGTCTTTTTCAACCATTTTTTTTTTAATTTTATTTAAAAAAATGGATTTGGTTTGTATTTCTTTTGTTTTATTTTGTCTGTCTCCCCCAACCTCTCTAATTTTTTCAAATTTCTTTAACAACAACCCTTATTATTTTATTTCTTGTTACAAGGTAAAATCTTACTCAGCTCGTTAAGGTTTCCTGAAACACCATGTGAATGGATCACCCTGGGCTTTTCAAAATTCCATAATTTTTTTATTCTTCATTCAAATTGAGTTAAAAATAATAATAATTATAGCCATATCGTTGCTTGTATATCAAATATAAAATAATAAATTAATCTATCAATATGATGCAAAAAGATTTATAAAATTTTCAAAACCCTAAAACTTGACCCTTCCGTGCATGCTTGTTGAAATATGATAAACATTATTTCATTAAATCTCAAGGGAGATATGTGAGATTTTTAAATCATAAAGTGGTCTTGCATCTTTCATTAAATGTCGAGGGGGATATGTGAGATTTTTCTCCTCTTAAATTCAAATTTATTCCACACTGTCATAGGTCTTCAACTGTTAACAATATCCTCTTAATTACAAATGACAATTAATATGGCCCAACCCCCCCTGTTGTTTGGCGTTTTTCAACTGCCGTTTCATTAATTATCAAACCCCTGTTGCAGTATTTGTCTATCAAAAAATTAAATTTATTTTTATAAAAAATTATTTACTAAAAAATCGTTAGCTCCACCTTTTCTATCATTAAAGTAAAAATAATTTGATTAATTAAAAATAATAAAATACTAAAATCACCTTTATCTTATAAAGTAATAATTTACTATTTTTTAAAAATAATATTAAATATTAAAAATCCATCTTTTTAAAAATAATATTACATATTTATGTAAGAAAGATTAATTTTTTTTGTTTATATTAAATAATATATAATATTAAAATATCAAATATATATTATAGTTTTATATTTTTCCTAAACAATTTAAAAGTAATAATTTATATTAACATTTTAAATTTTTTAATGAATATATTTTAATATTATATAATAAAATCTCAAAAAATAAGTGACTAATATTTTTAGAATAAAAAATATTTTTTTATAAAAAATCACTTCAACAAAGAGAATTGTTAATTTGAGAGAACTTGAGAACTCCTAAACTAGCTATTCCAATTATACTTGTTTCATACTTTCTTATAAATATCATTTTATATTGTTATTTAACATAATATTTTTAACTTTTATATAATGTTGAAATAATATAAAATAATATTATAATTTTATATATTTTTTAAATAAATTTAAAACTAATAAAATTTTAAAATAATGAATAGATATATTTTATATATTTTTTAATATTATATAATAAAATATTAGGAAACAAGTGATATGTTTGTGGAAATATTAAACAAATATAATTATACTAACTAGTTCATGAGTTCTCAGGTGCTCATAAATAAACAATTCTCTATATTAAAGTGATTTAAAAAAAAAAGATTTTTTCTAAAAATATATCACTTGTTTTTTTAGATTTTATTATAATATTATATAATAAAATCTTTGCGGTAAAATTAAATTTTGTACAAACATTTTAAAATTCGTATTTGGGTAAAGAAAAAAAAAGTACACATGCAATTTCTATAATATTTGAAAACAAATTAAAAAAAAAAAGTAATTCAGATTAAACACAGAAACATTTTTTTCATTGTTTTATAAAAAAAACATAATGCTCTCCAAACCCTTTTTTCCGAAGTACAATTAGCTATCTTAAAATTTGAATAATTCAACTTTTATACAATAATAATATGAAAGTTAGAAATGTAAAATTCAAGTTTTTGGCTTTCATTTAGAAAATAGCCTTTGAAAAACAAATTTTGTACAATTATTAAAAACAATTAGAATGTCTCTAAAAGTTTCTTCTTGTTTAAACTTGGAAAAAATGTTTGGAGGCAGAAGTCTCACCAATCTTGGACTTTGTCTTGATAATGTACTAATGTGATATCTGTCAGTATCTGGTGACAAGACCCGTACCAAAGACAGCGGCTACAAAATTCAAAGTAAGTTAGACCCCCAAAGTTTGAGAGTTAACATGTCACCCCTTAGGTTTGATCCAAACGACAGTGAAGGACAAGTCAGCCTATTTAGTTGAAAGGTATCTTTCAATTAATAACTTAAACACCCTTACTATAGACCATCATCGTTGATTGTTACTAGAGTTTGAAGTTTGATATTGAATCTTGTATACAAAGAGTCAAAGACGATTGATCTTACTCTAAAAACCCACTGCAATTATTAGGGGTGGGCGAAAAAAACCCAACCCGATTCAACCTATCGGGTTTGGGTTTTTTATCATATTTTACTCTAAAAACCCGAAACCTGACCTGATCATTTCTTAAAATTTTAATAATATTTGCATTGCAAGATTACTCTTACCATCAGGCCACCTTAATAATATAAATTTAACAGATTATGAAAACGCAATGTAATTGGCAGGATTCGAAGGCAATATAAGTGGCAGTATTCGAATCCAGACACTTAGGAAGTATCATTAGTAGCATGACCACTTGGCCACATCAGACTTCATTTGCATTGTTGTTAACTTTTTTTTATTTATTATAAGATAATTTGCCAAACCCGACAACTTGAACCGAACCCGATCAAACCCGAATATATTGAATTCATTTTGATCCGAACCCGACTTTAGATTCCTTTTCCCCAACTCGTCGGGTTATCGGGTTGAGTCGGATTGGGTCAAACCCGACCCGACCCGACCGGTGCCTACCCCTAGCAATTATAAGATAATAGATTGCTGGGTTGGGTTGATTAGAGCTTGTAATTAAATATGTCCATTAAATCACTTAGGTAGTTATCTATTTAGTTTGGATATCTATGTGGATTAAGAGAAAATGGTATGGTTTAATAAGTACTTATTAGATATTGTCTCAGGTTAAATCAAATAAAGAGAGTGGTAAACTCATTAATATAGGCTTTAATGTTGGATTGGGTTTTGGGTTTTGAGTTGGATTCACATTACATTGATATGGGCTATGCTTTTAGGCCTGCGTACAAGTTGGACTTGTACAAAGCCTGACCCAAGGTAAATTAGGTTTTTGAAAACTTAGGGTTTTAACAAATGTTGAAACTTTTAATTTGATTAAAAGTTTTCTTAACCCTAAGTAATTAAATTTTCCACAAGCTTGGAAGCCTTCTAATTTTGATTAAGTTACGAAAGGTTTGAATTTAATTAAAAAGCTTGCTGCCTCTAGAGAGATGATCTAGCACTTAGAATCTTGGAGAAGAAATTCAACGCAATTTTTGCAGAATTGATTTCCTAAAAGCTAGGTTTAAAAACGCAAGATATATGGGATTGAGTTTAATCTATTTATTTGAATTTGATTCAACGTAAAACCCTAAGAATTTCATATATAAATGTTTTATATTTTTCTCTTAAATGATAAGAAAAAAAGGGCAACCCTAAGAAAAAGAATTAATTTATTCACAGCAAAAAGAAGAAAGAAACAAGAGAAAGAGAACGACTTCTCTCGGCGTCACACCTCTCACTTTGATTTTGTATTCTTACCGCACTACTCTCCCTCTCCTCTCTGTTCATTGATCATAAAAGAGTTATGCATAAAAAAGAAAGATGCCCACACGTTTATTTTCGGTATCTTAGAAAGACAGACATACCTGGGAATGTTTTTTGGTTGAAGGACTACTACTAGCAAAGAAAAGTAAAGATAATGATCGATTCTCTTCGATTAAATTAATCCTAATACCCGTAGATCCTCTCTGGACGGATGTTCTCCGTTTTGAATGATTTAAAAATCCTCTCAGGACCCTACATTAGCAGGAAACACAACTCATTATCAATTGGTATTAGTCTAGCCTAACTGTATGAAGCTCGAAATTTGTCCCAACGACAAGCACTTCCTGAAAATATAGATGAGTCACTTAGAATGGATGAGAGCCTCAACAACCCGTTTCTTCTTGTATGAAAATTGTCTCCAATAGGAAGAAGAAACTTGACAAAGGACTTTGAAATAATTGCAATGAAAAATTTAGTTCTGAACATCGTTGCAAGATTCTTTTTGTTATTGAGGTATGCATGGAAAAAGAAAGAGGATGGAGACTCTGATCATGGAGGTTGAAGAGGCCATTACTTGATAATGCCCTTGAAGGTAAGGGTCAAAATCAGGGGAAAATCATCCGGCACCGTACGATGTTCATGCAACAATTGCAAGATCATCTTTCAAGCATCAAATTAATTTTTTTATATATATAATTTTATTAATAGAATATTTTTCTTTGCGCTCATTTGTTATTTTTAAATGGGTCAATTAACATGTCTTCCTCCGGTTTTGCAAAATCCAATATAACATTTTGCCCACATACCTCCCCTGTTCATCGATGACCGTCAACGAGATTTCATTGAAGTGTGTGTAATGACCATATTGCCCACTTGTCTATGCTTTTGCAGTAGCCACCTGAATAAATATTCTCTCTGTCCAATGCTTTTTGGTACTTTTATAATAATTTAATTCAAATATTAATATTGCAATAGACTACTGACAAGATTTTAATAATATGTGATTAGTGGAGTCGCACGTAAGTGGGTTTGGACACCTACATTGAAAAAAAAAAGTGTACTTAAAAAAATGATGTAAAAAAATTATTAATTTGGATGAATAGTTTCATTCTTAAATATATTAAAAGTTATTTTATATGCTTATTTCAAATGATTTTAAAGCAAGGGTTAATTGGTTTTATATCTCAAATATTAATATGACTCAACTTATGCTAACTCAAGTTTTTAATTTAAAATTTAAGTAACCACTCGATCTGAAAGGTTAAGCTATTACTTATAAGTCTAACATTAATATTTGAGTCTAATAATTGACACCAACTATTATTCGTTTAATAATTTTAATATAATGATTGGAAGAGTCGTTGAATTGATATTTAGAAAAAGAAATAATTTGTAACATTGCTTTGTTAATTACTAGTTTGCATTCGATGAAGGATTTTCAAGTAATTTCAAAATTTTAAGTAAAAAATTAATACCTTAACCTTTTTAGGATAAATAAATTAAAATATTTTATGTTTTCGTTTCATTTTTTATTTATTGGTGATATTAAGAAATTTTCGTTTCAATTGAAAAAAAAAAATAAAGTTTCTTACTTAAGGCTCTATATAAAAATAAAATATTGAATCGTTTCTATAACTATTCTTATAAAAACAAAAAATTACATATATTACATCCTTTCATTGGTGAACAAATGTGACATCAAAGCCTTAATTTTGTCATTCTTTCATCAAATTCTCTCATCATTACCCAAGTGAAAGCAAAAAAAAAAAAAAAAAAAATCAACTAAAAAAAAAAAGGTCTNTCAAATTCTCTCATCATTACCCAAGTGAAAGCAAAAAAAAAAAAAAAAATCAACTAAAAAAAAAAAGGTCTCCTTCCACTTAAAAAATGGGCATTAATATATGAAAGAATAAAGCATGTTGGATTTATTTATTTATTATTATTGGGTGCCAAATAAGGGTGTGCAAATTATCCATAAGTCGAACGTCTAAATCATTTCAAACTGAAATTTACGGATTGGTGTGAATTTGAGTTTTGGATTGATTGAATTTGAGTTTTCCTGATTAGTCTTAATTTTAATCTCTTAGTAGATTTTATGTGTATATTATAAAGTTGGGCAATGATAACTTGTTAATCTAGGCAGAAATATGCTTTATCATGGGCTTGGTCGATTGTGATATTGGGTTTGGTTTACATCATGGGCTTTAAACCCAATTATAGTATTTTGATGGTCAAAATTGGTCAATACTTTCCAACACTGGGGGCAGTAATAATTGACCAACAAGTTAGGGTCTACATTTTATGTTCCCTAGTCCGAATTTTTTCTATTTGAGTCACGCGCTAATATTCCTGACTGATACCAGCAATAAAATAATAAATTAAAACAAATATAATAATAATAAAAATCATAAAACTATGATTTCCTCGTGAAACGTTCACTCACACAACTCAGAAGATAAAAGCCTCACGAATATGCCACGTGTTAACTCCACCGTCACTAAACGCCCACAAGCTGCTTTGGGTGTATTGACAAACGAATCTTGAAGCTGGGGCGACGACGCACGTGGTCTCTCACCGGCAAATCCCCTTCACGAACCGGACCAGCCGGTAAATCAGCATCTATTTCGATCCTATGGTCCACATCTTACATGTGATATTTAAGTCAAATTTCACGAATGACGTTTTAAAAAATCTCCTCTTTCTCTTCTTCCTCTTCCTCTGTTTTCTCTCTCTGTTCACAGAAAAGCTAACAAAAGCATTTTTCTCGTGTGAAAATTCATCGTTAAATTTGATTTTGTTCAGACTGGTTTGAGATGGAGAGAGACTTTCTCGGTTTGGCTTCGAAAAGTGCAGCGGCGCCTGCGATTACTGTCAAAGAGGAGACCTGTGATGTCTTTAAGGATTCAGGTTTGCAATTCTTCTCGGATTCATAATATGTTACATTTGAATTATGTTCTTTACTTTTTTATTTTTATTTTTTTTTGAATGAAATCAGGATATATTAAAGCAATTTAATGTTTCTAATTTCGTTAAAAAAAATTTAGGTACAAATTTTTCTTCATTTTCTCAGGAAACAAACAGAAACAGGTGGCTTGGGAAAGGAAAGATATTTCCTGACAAGAAATCCCACGAGAAAAATACTTTTTGTTTTCATTAATTTAAAAATTAAAAAAAAATGAAGGTACAACACGTTTGATGCATGAGGTAGAAGTGCGATTCAACCGTCCTAAATTTTAGTTTACTGACTCTACGATAAGAAAACAAAAACACGTAAAGTAAAGTTGAAGCATTTTACTCCACACTTTGTTTTTATATTGCTTTCTTAATCGAAAGAATGCTAACGTGCGCTTGGAGTGTTCAGTTCACCTGTGGTTGTGGTTCCCGTTGGTCAAACCAGTGACAGTTGGGAATGGTGGGATAGCGCGGTAGTTGCGAAAACGGCGTCGTTTTCCTATTTTTAGGTGGAATGATTAGTTTAAGTTTCCAAAATGCCCTTATTTGAGCGTTAAAGAATGAATAGAATAATAGATAAGGTTTTCGGGTCTTGATAACGTGTATAGAAGGCGGTGATAGCTCATGTGTTTTGAATTAAATATTGTGATGTTGAGTTGTCTTATTGATTAGAATAATAGAAGGTGATGTGTATGATGGAAGTCGTGCCGGACTTACTGCTGCCTACATTTATTATAAAAAATTGGAGATTTAAATATGCTACAATGTGATTAAATAATATTCTTATCACATGGAATAAAATTATTATTAAATGTTGTTAGATTTTATAATGAATAATCAAATATTTTGTTCCCAATTCATGCGCCTGTTGCTAGGGATACCTGAAGCTAGGGATAGTTTATGTAGATCCTTGACCTAAAACTGGGGGCGAAGCGGAGTTTGGTAGTGGGGGTTAATAGTAATTAAAAAAAAAATTAATGAGGGGGCAAATAGGACAAAATTTTGGTGTATAATTTAAAATTTTTTTGGCCTCCACAAACCCAAGTGTAGCTTTCCTACCTCCCTCACCTTTAAATTAAGCACATAAGTAGCAATCCTTTAATAATATTGCCGCACAAAATAAACTCAAATTTAGAAATACATGATTATCTAAAAGTTCTAGTTATTGTGACTTAATTTTTTGATTTAATTTCAAACATTATTAGATAACCATTGATTTATTATAATCTATAGATGAAAAAGAGAAGATAAAAAACAATTTTTCTAATGTCTCCTCAGCAACTCTTTCCACAATTGGATTAAAAAAATAAATAACTATTAAATAGCGTTTGAAATTAAGTCATAATAACCTGACCCTTATTTAAAAATGGATTATAAAGAGTAAATTCAAATATATATAAGTTTTAAGTACTGGTTAAAATTATTTGTTTAGTCACATCAGATCTTGGGTTTATAATTTATAAACTAAAGAAGCATCCTTTTTCATTTGTACTCGTTTTTTTAGCTTCAGTGAAGGGTTCAGGGATGCAGTTGTCTTTCTCAAACAAGGTTTCTGCAATTCCCCAATTTCTGTCTTTCAAGACTGCTCAAGAAGACAGGTCAAGAAAGATAATTCATGATCCTCTAGTCTCATCTGGGTTTATGTCTGTATCTGCTGCGGATGCTTTTGATAGCAGCAAGAAACGTTATTTTGGCGTGGTCCAGGTTTGTTCTTGCTTCTGTTTAGTTAGGTATTGCATGCTTCTACATGTGAAGAAAGTGATATTTTGGTTTAATAGTTTAATTGAGATTTGAATAATATGAGTATTAATTTTCAACGTTTGTCAGTTCTTAAATTACTGAAGAAGTTCAATAGGAAGTCGGTCACTTATATGCTTTTGAAATTTTATTGTGTGTAAACTGAATCTTTTATCCCTTTTCTTGGATGTTATATTTGCAGAACAACATGAATCTTGATAAGCAAGGGGGAAACCACTATGCAATGACAACCTATGCTATGCAGAACTTTGATGCAAACCAAGTCCATTTGCCCCAGGAAATGAGGATGTTCCCTATCCCCAGCAAACCAAATCAAACAATTGCTGTTTCTATGAGCAATCCAGTTCTTCACTCCCACCTTACACCTGCTGGACCGAATGTCGCTGGCAGTAAGGTGAACCCACAACCTTTTGGAGGAGTTTCAATTGTATCCCCTGTTTCTGTTCTTCCCCCGGCAAGTTCCATCATTGGTACCACTGACCTCAGGTATCTTTATTTCTTGAAGATGTACTTCTACTGAATATTATGCTAAAGTTGTTGGATGGGGCCAGGGTTGCCTAAGATGAAATTGAATTTCTTTTGTAGGAATACTTCCAAATCAAATGGTGCACCTGCTCAGTTGACCATCTTTTATAATGGTTCTGTGTGCGTTTATGATGATGTGTCTCCTCAGAAGGTATGAATTTCTTTTTTTTTTACCTGTTTTACCAGCTTTCTATTTCCTTTGCTAGAATATAAACTGAAATCCTTTTTCTTATTAATTTCTCTGTCCAGGCTCAGGCTATCATGTTATTGGCTGGAAATGGGTCCTCTATGACTAGTAATAAATCGCTTCCCCCAGCCCAGGTGCAGGCATCAATCCCCAGGCCTTCTGTAGTTGATGCTTATGTCGCAAGCAATCCCCATATTATTTCACCATGCTCTGGCATTCCTGGTTCTATTTCTATGACCTCCCATGGTGTTTCGCAGTCAAATGGAGAACCCGCTTACACTAATGAATTGCCGACGGTGAAGCCCATACGAGTTCTAGCTTCTTCTAATAACCAACCGGAGCCTGCCCAACCAATTAGCTCAGTAGGATCTGCTGCAACTTCTCTGATTCCAGGAGGTAACTCATTGTGTATCAGGGCCTCTTCAAATATTTGTTTCCGTCTGACTGATTTCCTACGTTTCATTTTGATACCTAAAACAAAATCACTATTGTTCTCACAGTGGCTGTGCCTCAGGCTCGTAAAGCATCATTGGCACGATTTTTGGAGAAGCGCAAGGAAAGGTATTTTCCAGTTGTCTCACTTTGCTTATTTAGAGATATCCTAACTGTTGTTAGTTGGCCTAGTAATTGCCTTCAACAACAAAGGTTCAAGAACCACTAACCTCTGCAAACACCTTGTCTCACACTAGGTTTTTAGTTTTTCTGTTAGGATTATTGGGACAGACAAGTGGTATAAGGAGCAGGAGGAAAAAAATTATATAAGGAACCATTTTTCTATCTTAAGTTTGCTGGCCCACCATGAAACTCATGGGACTTGTAGCCTGTCTGGAAATGAAGACTTGAAATATTTTTAAATGTCATGAGAAATATGTGAAACTATCCACTTAATCCACAATTCATTTGACATGAGCAATTTTTCTAGCACCTAGGATCTTTCTGTTTTGATGTCATGTATACCACGAATTTGATTAATTGCATTCAGTTATAGCTGGACCATAGAAAGTTTGAAAACAACATTTTGAACTCTTAGTTTGCTGTCCGTTTATGCATTCTGAACTCTGCGTCCATCATTCTAATTTTGGTGTTTTTTTAATCTAATCTTGTGTTTCGCTATATCTTTAAATCTTCAACTTGTGAATTTCAAACTTATTATTATGATACAAAATTGTAGGACTCTGGTTACTGTTGTTTATTGTAATCCATTGTTAAAATTTAAATTTACACCCCCCTTGTTAAGGAAATGGAGCAATTGAGGAAAGTGGTGTAGTGAGTAATCTACGTATTGATGCTGAACTTGTTCTTCACGGTGTTGCAAAATTAAGTATCTCAGCATAAACTTTGTTTTCAGGGTGATGAGCACGTCGCCTTACAGTGTCGGCAAGAAATCTCCGGACTGCAGTAGCCCTGGATCGGAGGCTCTAAGTTTCTCTGTCAATTCTTCCAGCTCTTGTCTTCTTCCGGCCATTAATTAGAAGCCGAAGACGACCCTGAGCTGGGAGATGAAACCAAAACTGCACACGACACATGTAAGAATAAGCCTTTGTCAAAATTATTTTTGCTCAACTGTTTGCTCAATTCTTTCAAACTCATTAAATTTAATTTCATAGTATACGGTATATTTTTGTTTGCTTCTCTGATTGCGATCGGAGTCCGTTCTTCCGGCGACATAATGAACCCATTGTAACTGGAAGTTACTTTCCATAGCGTTGTTGTAAAAGCACTTTGAATACATTAGATCTATATTTTTGTTTCCAAGGTCTCGTTGTATCTATTTTTTGTAGTCTATGACAATCAAATGTACCAGGTTATTGATAGTAGAAGNTGCTATTTGATGCATAACATATTTTTTTTAGTGATGATAGTATATGTATGTGTGTATATATATATTATTGTTTCTTTGATTACGATCAGCATTCATAATTTTGTTTCTTTGATTACGATCAGCATTCATAATCCTTTCTTCGGGTGATATTATGAAACCCTTTTTAACATGAGGTTGCTNTTCCATTGTGTTTAAAAGCCATTTTAAATGCATTAGGATTATACTTATATTTTAAACGGAATGTCGAAGTGGGGCTTGGTGTTACTAAGAAAATAAGTGGGGTGGCAGATACCGAGGCCATACCTAGGAGGTGTGCATTAAATTTTCCCTTATAATAACCACATCTTTACCGTTTAATAAATTAGTTAATGCCAATTTTTCTAAAATGGATTGAGTCATTAAACACACTTTGATGGATACATAA
This sequence comes from Bursera cuneata, assembly GCA_026212285.1. Lineage (NCBI taxonomy): Eukaryota > Viridiplantae > Streptophyta > Magnoliopsida > Sapindales > Burseraceae > Bursera > Bursera cuneata. The sequence goes on from JANLJB010003963.1 coordinate 27,050, forward strand.
TTTTAATCCAAATCTGGCCTAAGTTCAGGTTTCAAATATCAGCAAAACAAATAAGACAACAAATCAAACGGTCCGAGAGGTTAAAGTCTAAAACGGGAAACTCAGCCGATAAGAGACTCTAAATCCAGGATACATCTAGTCAAAAGACAAGTTAACAAGACATAAAAAAGATATGAAGGAGGCCTCATGATGAAGAGAATCACAATCCCACATGTGTAAGGAATTTAAATGTGGTTATTATAAGGAGGCTGTTTTGTAACGAATTTTAGAAAGATTAGAGAGATAATTAATGAATTATGGAAAGCCAGTTTTAGACATTAGCCCTTGAATAAAATGCATTTGTAGAAGGATTTCCTTCTTACCATGTCAAAAACTATTTACCTTATAGTCACACTGGTCTTGTGCTTCTGAACATTGCTTGACCTTGAGTTTGAACATAAACGGTTACTAGAGATTTAAATGCGGGAATGAAGGCTTTGAGTGGAACTGTTTTCGATAGGAAAGGAGATGAAAATTTGAGTTATTCTCGTATTTGGGTGATTTTTATAAGGAGTCATTTGGTTCGGTAAAAATGAACAAAGAAATCAGAATGGGAATGAGGTATTCCCATTCTTGTTGTTTGATAGGTAAAAAAAAA
>JANLJB010003964.1:6448-31567 GCA_026212285.1 Bursera cuneata
GGGTCTTCAGATCAAAATTCACCTAAAAAAAAGACATTAAAACTGAGTCGAGAAGAATTTAGGTGACATCGTTTTAGAGGCCACGTTTAAGAAATGAAATCAACCTATAAAGAAAAAATCCATAAGCAGAATACCAAATAAACGTGGCCTTTTTGCCATGTGAGGTTAGTACTCTTCTTGTATTCTGGTTGAAAATCATGTGAATTTTGGTGTGTTTACAATAACCCAAAATTCCTCTTGTGGCTGAAAATCATGTGTTGGGTAGGTTGCTGGAGTTGTTAAAATTTTCTCTTAATATGTTAAATTCGTTAAAACCCTCTGGCAATATCTGTCTATGTGTATAGCAATTGTCAAAACTTTTTGAAATAACATGAATTCAAATCTACATATGAAAAATATTGATGGCGACCACGTGAAAACGAAGGAAATTTGGGGTTTACCATTATAATTTATGGAGCTTTCTTTATAGTTCCTTGCACCTCCCCGCCCTGGCCCTTGGACGACTAAAGTTTTACAATTACACTAGTAGTTAGTGGCTCAATCTTTAGATTTTACGGATGGAAAGATTTGAAAGATTGACATATAACAGCATACTCCACTTCTTAATATACGTCTCATCAAATATCTGAAATACGATCAATCCTGCATTGATTCAAGATTTAAATTGGCCCGATAAGAATGAGAACCGCTATCCAACAACTCCTCTAGCCTCTTCGTGAATGAAGTTTATGACGAAGACACTACATAAAGAGATGCTATCAGTGGCTTTATCATTGCATGTGAATTGGAGCTTCAAAAATTGACATTTGACAGAATCCACTTACCTACTTTTAGGTTTGGAGCCTTAACATCACTTTATTGATAATAAAAAATAAATATGACATGTATCCAAATGGTTGGGATTCTAATATTGTTAATTTCGGAATCAATAGAAATCCTTGAAAGTTTATATTGAATTCTTATTTCTTTTCTCAAATGTCTTTGTTTGCGTCAAGAGGATAATCGGTTTCAGAAAGATATTTGGTTAGAAGATTCTTCCTTGTGTGAGCAATTCTCACGCTTTTGTAAACTTTGCCTTATCAAAAGTATTTTATCTTTTCTTGCATGCTACCCTTTTCATTTTCTCTCACTTGAAATTAGAACTTCAACTGTAGAAGGAACTTGAATAAGAAGAAAAAATAATACCATACGACTCTTGTAGAGATGGTAAACAACTTTTATATTGATTAGCTAAGCGTTGATAGATGGTTACGAAAAAGAGAACCTCCGGATTGTTATTTTTGCAAGTCTTATTTTCAGCGGTGGATAGTCAATGCTTGATGAGAAGCTTTTGGACCTTTCAATATGATAGTGGAAGACTGAAGTTCTCCCCAAAATTCAAGTTTCTTTGCATGAGCTAAAAGGGAGAATTAATACAGAAATTACTTGAATAAGGTCATTATTAACATTGTCAATATTATTTGACCCCGGATGGCGTTAGTCATTTGGGGGTTAGGCTTCTCTACCTAACTTGCGAGACACGACTGTCCACGTTTCAGCTCCTCATACTGCTATTTGTGTTCTGGGAACCACCACCACAACCACCTGCTAACCATAGATAACTGGTTTAGTTCAACTATCATTTCAAGTCTCAGTAACCCTTCTCTCAAAATGCTACGAGTATTAATTCACCTCAATGGCAGTTGTATGATTCTTTAATTTCTTTCAGTAAAGAAGGATCATGTGTTTAGAGGCAAAAGAAATCCAAAATTTAAGTAGTATTTATAAAGTTAGTTGTGTAAATGAAACTTACTACTGTTAGATCTTAAAAGTTTGATACGAGAAAAGTTACAGAGCTTATTCTGGGAAAGTTTGTCCGAGTGCGGAAAAGACGTTACGTAGTTAAAGGAATTAAATTCAAGGCAATAGAGAGATGGGATAGGAGTAAATGAAAGCGTTGATATTTCACCAAAACCTCAACACTATTTGCCTGTCCAACTAACTCATTAACTGCATCACCTATCGGCAATGCTTGCTACTTGTACCATAACTATTAAATGCATCCATAGAGCACGATTTCAGTGATCACTCAAACAGTGTCGCTTTTCCAACCATGTAAGCTCCTGCTCCGCTCTCTTTCTCTACTTGCATGCCCAAGTCTTGCTCATTTTATTTAACATTTTAATGGATTTATGGTAATGAAGGTAGCATTAGCGATCTGGGACTCGGGGGTGGTTTCGTCTTTCGAGTTTTAAAGTGTGCAAACTTCTCTTCTTTTCTGTAAATGAGTCTTAACTTTGTGATTACTTGACTTTGTCTGGGTTTTTTTTTTTAATTATTATTATTTTTTCTACCGTTTGCGTTTTAGTACAGTTCTTTGCGTTTTTTTTTTTTTTATATTGATTACTTTAATTTTATTTTCGTTTTTATTTTATTTTTACCATTAAAGGTTTAAAAAATAAAATTTTGGTTGAAAAAATGGATTAAGAAAAATCCTTTATTGATAATTGAAAAAAATCAAAATTTTAGCCGTTATTCAACATATGTCAAAATTTTAATGGCTATGCATAACACTTCTTTCACTTTTTGAGGTGGTATGACACTCACTCAAGTATTTTCAGTTTGCATGCCGTTTTGGTTTTGGCTTTCTTACCTGAAATTGTAGCGCGCTTCCAGTTGGTTTAGGGCTTTGAAATTTCTTAACGTGGGACTTATTCATTGTTCGTGCTTCTTCTTCATTTATTTTTCAGTGGACGTTAAAGATGTGCTCAAAATTCAATTGCGTCAGCTAATGGTAGTTGAATTTTGTGATAAACTCACATTCATGATGCATTTATTTTTTCTAGCTTGTATAAAATGTTGTTAAGACTTTATTTTATAATGTTTAATATCATCAGTCATCACGCCGGCAATTTCAAATGAATTTAGGGAAGTTGGTTGAATTTTTGGATATTTGCTGTTTTCTGTCAACTAGCATTTATATATGTTTTCTAATAACAAAATTATGTATTGTTTCTCAACGCTTAAGTCCTGGTGGGTCTTCGTCATGACTCCGTGTTTTATTTTCATTTGTTTGACCTCTGGCATAGCTTTGTGGACTTGTACAATAAATCTCGTGTGCTGAGCCCTGTGTTGTCCAGGTTTTTGCAACCAGCAAAAATGAAGATTTTTTCAGCAAAAGTAGAGGAAGGAAAGGAAGGACGCGATGGGGAGCCTTCAGTTGGTCCTGTGTATCGAAATTTACTTTCCAAGAACGGGTTCCCTCCACCTGAACCTGATTTAAATACCTCTTGGGATCTCTTCAGGTAATTGAGCATTTATTGCTTCACTTTCCGTTCATAATTTATCTGTAGTGCAATGCAACTATTTGTTGTATATTTAACAAATGCAAGTGACCAAATAATGCTGATTTTTCTTCATGATGTTGTCAAATTGTTAATTAAAGGCTTAAAGCTAGACTCTTGAAGTGGAAAAGAATTACAAGATTTTGTAATTTTAGATTCTTGAGAGGACCAAATTCACTTATGTGTACTTTATAATAAGCTAGTACATGTGCCGCGGACCACAGGGATGCTAGGCCATTGCCTTGTAAAGTTGGCTTATATGTATATAGAGTTTTTATTATGATTCAAGTATTTGCATTTCTGGTTGAGTTCATTTTCTGATGCAATCCAAACTTGTGCAGCAACTCTGTAGAGAAGCATCCAGGAAATGGGATGCTTGGATGGCGTACATTTGTTGATGGAAAGGTAAATATTTGTTTGAAGAAAGCAAAAGAGTTTCTATTATTTTGTTGAAAGGCTCTGATTATTGCTTTTCAACTTTGATATGTGTGTAGGTGGGCCCTTATGTCTGGAAAACGTACAAAGAAGTTTACGAGGAAGTTCTGCAAGTTGGTTCTGCATTGCGAGCTTCTGGGGCTGAACCTGTAAGCATACATAGATGTATTTGCTAATTTAACATAATAATTGTGGCTTAAACAACAATTTTTGTGACAGGGCTGTCGGGTTGGAATATATGGAACTAACTGTCCCCAGTGGATTGTGGCAATGGAGGTCTCTTCTGATACTTTCTCTAATCGTGTTTGCTGACAGTTCTGTCTAATGTTGTCGAAATTTATTCTTTCTGGATGACCCTGTTTATAACAAGATTTTTTTAATATTTGTAGGCTTGCAATGCCCACAGTTTGGTTTGTGTGCCTCTTTATGACACCCTCGGTAAATTCTCCAAAGAAATTTGTTGCTTTAAGAATTTGAATTCCATGTACTCTCTCATGCAATATTAATACTAATAAAAACTTTGATAATTGACCTAAAAGCTCAACTTTCAAATTTCTTTTGGCTCTCTATTCCTTCAAATTGATACGGTGAATAGAGGATATTCCCCTGCCGACTGGCTTACTGCCTACCATAATGGTTCTGATGGTTTTCATATGGAATGCCTGAGCATCATATATTCCATCCTACTTGATTCAGTTCTTCTATTGATCGGCACCTATTCGATCATTTGAGACCATTTTTAAGCCAGTTTGTTGGCTTTAAGTGGCTCATTGAACTCCTTATGAGTGGTCTTGGTTGCAGGGTCTGGAGCTGTAAATTTTATCATAGAGCATGCTGAGATTGATTTTGTTTTTGTCCAAGATAAGAAACTGAAGCAAGTAAGCTTTAAATACTTGACCTCCTTCTTGGTAGAATAATTTACTTTTCCATATTTTAAAATTTAAATAGTAGTTGATTATTCTGATTGGATTCACATGGTTTTATGTGCAGCTGCTGGATACTGACTGTAAATCTGCTCAACGGCTGAAAAGTGAGAACGAATAGTTGGATTTTTCCTTTTGAAAATACTAGAAGGCATTTTTTCTGAGTTCCGGTGTGGTTGCAGCTATTATTTGCTTCACCTGGTTGACAGAGGAGGAGAAGGAAAAGGTTGCTCGCATTGGGACTAAGCCATACTCATGGGATGAGTTCCTCCACTTGGTTAGTTGTTCAGTGTTCTCTTAAATTCAATGTTTAACATGTTTAAACTCCAGGAGTAAAGTACAATACTCCATAGTAATGGTATTTTTTTAAGGCAGAATAGACCATCAACAGAAGGTTTCTTCCCTCCTTCTACTAGTACTTCTTCTTCTTCTTCTTGTTCTTCCCTAAGTTTTGAAGCAAGGTATTGCCATCTGAAAATTTGTTAAAAGATATAGTATATTTGGAAGCACTTACTAATGAAACTTTTGGTGGAAATTGTTTTTGGTTGATGTGATGTTTTATAGATCATTTTTTGCATCAAATTTATCATATTTCCTGGTAATCCATTTTCGACTATAACAAGTTGTAGGAGATATGAGATTACTCCCTTGCAAAAGTGCCAAAAGTAGGGTAATTAATAAAGCACTTAAAGAATGTGCTCTCTTTCCAAAACTGTAGCACAGAACTTCAAAGTCCTTTGTTTAAAGAAATGTTATTGTTTGCCTTTGCATGCTTTCTCTGCTGTAGTTGTATCTTCACAGTCTGTTGCTCATCAGGGGAAAGAAAACGAATCAGAGATTTTTCCACCTCAGCCTTATCATATCTGCACAATTATGTATACAAGTGGAACCAGTGGAAACCCAAAAGGGGTTGTCATAACACATGAAGCAGTTGTTGCATTTGTTAGAGGGATTGATCTCTTTTTGGAACAATTTGACGACAAGGTGAAGATGAACTTGAACCTCCGAACATTGATTTCACATTCTATGATTTTTTTCCTACTATTCAAGTTTTATCCATTTTATTTTGTGAACTTATGTGAACATGGAGGTAAATTTATAGTAGTTAACTCAGTGAATTAGGTATTAACCTCCTCATTAGTGTTTATTTTTTTTTAATATTAAGGAAAAAATGAAGCGCTAATTTCAATGCTGTGTCATGCAGTCTCTCTCTTCTACATAAAACTTGAGATATGTGTTTAATTATAGTAACAATCTGCATTTAAAAAGCACAATTCATGTAGGTTAGATTTTTGCCTTCCGCATGAGTATGGTGTTGGAATATGTTCGCATGACCAGTTGCCTAAGATATATTTTTGTGACTTTACATAGATGACAGTGGATGATGTGTATCTCTCTTTCCTACCTCTTGCTCATATCCTTGACCGCATGATTGAGGAATATTTTTTCCGTAATGGTGCTTCTGTTGGTTATTATCATGGGGTATGCCACTGGAACTCTCTATTTTATTCTTGAATGCTGTTTCATTCCTGAGGAAAAGGAAGGGAATAGGAAGGGCAAAAAAATTTATGTTTAATGTTTAGTTAAGGAAACAAAGAAAGAAAAGCTAAGAAGCAAGTTTTGAAGATTTGTTGCATTTACTATAGCATGTATTTGCCATCTTATTTAATTAACTAAATTCTACATGTATTTTCTGTGCTTTACATATCACTTTATTTTTCCATAATGTACGAAGCACTAATCTTTTGTAGTAATATGTTCTATTACTAATAATAATTTTTTTTAAATTCTATTAATTTTCTTATTAAGGATTTGAATGCACTGAGGGATGATTTGATGGAGTTGAAGCCAACACTTCTGGCGGGTGTGCCTCGAGTCTTTGAAAAGATTCATGAAGGCAGGGATTATTTTTACTGGTCGTCAGTCATACATGGAAGAATTCTATGAATTCGTCGGTTCTAAATTTGGTCAACCAACAAACTTTTTCATCTGTTTTCTTAATGTCAGGTATACAGAAAGCACTCGGAGAGCTCAGACCCCTAAGGAGGCAAATTTTTGATGTCCTATACAAATAGTAAGATGCCCTTTAATCTAGTTCAGTGTTTTCTAGAACAACAATAGTTTCCTTTCTATTTCTTGAAAATAATTGAAACAGTGCTTTTTATACCAGTATATCATAATTATGCTGATGCACGCTATGTTGAATTGTTGATATGCAGCAAACTGGCTTGGATGAATATGGGGTATAAACAGAAATATGCATCACCTTTAGCAGATCTCTTAGCCTTCAGGAAGGTTGTGACCTATGTCCTCGAGTAATTATCCTTATTTTTCAGAACTGAACATCTGGAAGGAATCAGTACTTCAAAGATTTCTTTTCAGTGCTAGTTTTAGCTTCGTACACAGTGGAACCCTAATTAAGAAGTTTTAAATTGCTTTGATGGAACCATTTAGTATTATGTTTTCATACACTGAAAATGGCCGTGGGATCTACCATCCACTACCACCAGTCTCTTTGTCTAAAAATCTTGAGAATGCTTCAAGAACATGGATCACCCCTCCACATATTATTAACTTTCCTAATTACTTGAAGAGTGCATTTATTAAGCCTCGGAAAAACATTCCTCAACTTTCTAATTTCTCTCTCTCTCTCTATTATTTCTTTAGGTCAAAGCCAGGCTAGGCGGTCGCCTTCGACTAATAGTATGTGGTGGTGCACCATTGAGCGCTGAGGTGGAAGAATTCTTACGGGTTACTTGCTGTGCCTTTCTAGTACAGGGCTATGGTAAAGATCTCTGCTTCTAGCCGTAAAGGTTTAACCACAGAACTTTTAAGACGTAAGATATGGGAGGACATGGGAGCTATTGTGAGCTAAAATAATTTTCTAGAAAAAAATGGTGCAGCCTGTCGTAATTATTTGACAATCTATATTCTATTCTATACGGAATTTGTTACTTCATTACAATGGGGTACTTCTAGAGGATGGTATTTTATTTCAGTTAATAGCGCAGAGTCCTCAAACATGTTATTTTAAAATAAAATTACAAAAAAAAGTTCTCTAGTTTTTATTCAGGTTTCTTGTTACAAGTGTCTCCAAAAGATTGGAATTTTTTTCTGTAACAGATTATATTGCAATTTAGTTGTTGGAGTTCTCTGGGCAGAGAGTTGACCTGTTAAACTTTTTTTTTTACGCCTTTCATGGTGCGTTGTGGTTTGTCAGGATTGACAGAAACTTGTGGCCCAGTCACTCTTGGCTTTCCGGATGAAATGTGCATGATTGGTGTTGCTGGTGCAACAGCTGTATACAATGAGCTGCGCCTGGAGGAGATCCCAGAGATGGGCTACCATCCGCTTGCTGATCCTCCTTGTGGTGAAATATGTGTGAGAGGAAAGACTCTTTTTGCTGAGTATTACAAAGATCCCGAACTGACAAGAGAAGCCTTGAAAGATGGGTGGTTTCATACAGGTTGATGAGTGCTATTTCTTGTTGAGCAGAATTCTTCAATTCTGATATTTTGTTATAATTTTGTCATTCTCTAACTTTCTCAGGGGACATAGGGCAGATATTGCCCAATGGACTGGTTAAGATCATTGATAGAAAAAAGAATCTCATAAAATTATCCCAAGGAGAGTATGTGGCTCTTGAACATTTGGAAAATGTTTACACCAGGGCTCCTATTGTAGAAGATGTATGCATTTCGTCTAGTTGAAATTTGACTCTGTAGAAAATATCATGCGTTTTAGCTAATTATGTACTCATTTTTTCTTTAAGATCTGGGTCTACGGGGACAGCTTCAAGTCAATGTTAGTTGCTGTAGTCGTGCCACATGAAGAAACCACCAAAAAGTGGGCATACTCAAATGGTCTCATGGGTTCATTCTCAGAGCTTTGTTCCCTTGATCAGCTTCAGAACTATGTCCTCTCAGAGCTAAAATGTATTGCTGAAAAAAACAAGGTAAGATGTACTAAATTCGGAACTAGTAATACCATCTATGAAATTTGGACAATCTTGAGTTGAAAGCTTGAATCATTGAACTTGATCCAAGATTCAGATTTTACATCTGTTGCTTCCATGCATAATTAAATTCAGTAAACTTTTTTGCCATTCTTCAATCCAGCTGAGAGGTTCTTTCTTACCATTTCTCTCACCTTTTCTCTCTTTGTTGGTAAACAATCAGCTGAGGGGCTTTGAGTACGTCAAAGGAGTAATTTTGGATTCTCACCCCTTCGACATAGAAAGAGATTTGGTGACTGCCACATTGAAGAAGAGAAGAAATAAGTTACTTAAGTATTACCAGGTCATAAGAATTGCTTTCTTGTTGCTTTTCTCCAGTTTCTCTTAAAAATTTGTTGTTCTTCTACTTTCTAACAGTGATTAAGCCGTTAACTGGTTATCCAACATTTTACAGGTGCAAATAGATGAACTCTATGGAAAATTGGCTGTACCAGTAGGACAACGCTGACCATGATATTTCGAGCATAATGTCAGTCAGTATAGTCAATGTGTACGCAAAGGAGAGGTTTCCTGCTTCCCTGCTGATAAAAGCCTTCTTGATATAAATAAAAGGCAGAAACAACCCTCCTGGTTTTATAGCCTTTTGGTGAATGCAAAAATAAAACAAAAAGTATCATGCTATTTATTAGTTTATGTTTATTTATGGGCAGAAACAATCATCATATTTTGAAGCAGATAAGAAGAATGTTTTGTATTTTTCAAGGGTTAACTGTCATGCTAAGTAGCTATTACCATGAACACATGAGAAGAAAGATCATATTATGGTATGGACAAACCAACCCTTCCTATGCGAGAGTTTGGGACCAAAAAAAAACAAACGTATAAGTATGTGTGTGTACAAACTCTATTGATATAAATTTTTATAATTATTTTAATATTTTTCTCCCTTTTTTATTTGTCTTGCCCATTCAGGAACTGCCGCGTGAGCAGGTTGTTCCTTGGTGTTATAGCTCGAGTTATTCCCGAAGAGCCATCGAACCTGCGGCTTTTCCTTTTCTATGTTTGTTTTAACTTTTATATATAAATGCACTCGATAAACTGAAGTAGGATCCTATTAATAATATTATAAGTCTGCCATTACTACTAATGCGGGAGCATACGAGTTAAACCATTTTTGTAGGTTCATATACAGAATCTATTCGAGGAAACTGCATCGTTTTATTCTAATTCAAAATCTACATGGGAGAGGCTAGATGTCCATCGTACTAGTCAACCGACAAATGGCGGTCTCTTACCTCGCCATTCATGGTTCTACCGCTACATGTCTACGCTTCCAACAACCAATCTCACTTACGCCATCGGCACTAACCTCCAATCCTATCGCCAAATCGATCATCGAAACACCGCATGACAAAGAAATGTTTCAGCCGAATAATTAAAGGCCAAAATCTGTTTGATAAAATGCCCCAAAAAAGAGATAGTTTCGTATGATGCCATTTTGTCAGGCTCAAACAAGGTCAAAAATCCACACAAAGTTTATGGAGTTTTCCTAGAAATGGATAGAGCTGGTTTAAAGCCTAATGAATATAAAATATCTATAATGCTTAGCGCGGTCTTGAACACAGTGTTTAAGCTTTTGGTCCCTCAAATTCATGCGCGTATTGTTCATTTAGCGCTTAATGTAAGCGTGTTTGTTGGGTCAGAATTGATAAAAGCATATGCAAATGTGGGGGATCGCGCGGGATTAAGTAAAGTGTTTGATGAAACCTTTGAGTGAAGATGTTACTTCATGGAATGCCTTGGTTTCGGGTTATAGGGAGTTGGGGTGCATGAACGCGGGCTCAAAGATTTGGACACAATGCTAGAGAAAGATGTAGTTTCTTGGACTGCTTCGGTTAATGGTTATATTTGGAATACGAGGATTAATAGAGCTCGGTTTGTGTTTAAAAAGATGTCTGAAAAGAATGTAATTTCGTGGACTGTAATGATGATTAGGGGGTATGTGCAAAGTGAGAGATTCGTTGATGCAATGAGGCTGTTTCTCCTGATGGTGAAATCAGGGACAAAGCCTAATAATTTTCCGTATTCGTATGTGTCGGATGCTTGTGCAGGGTGTTCTGCTCTTCGTATGGGCCAGCAAGTTGATTGAAGTATTTTGAAGTCTGGTATTCCCGATGATGTAGTTTTATCAACATCACTTGTTAATATGTATACAAAATGTGGGCACATTGAGGCAGCATTCTGTGTTTTTTAGTCCATGCAGAGGAAGAATTTTGAATCATGGAATTCAATGATAGGAGGTAATGCCAGACGTGGGTTTGGAACAAGAGAATTGGAGTTGTTCGAGAGAATGATAAAAACTGGTGTCAAGCCTGATCAGTTTCCATTTTTTGGCGTGTTATCTGCATGTGGGCGTGGGGGGTTTAGTTGAAGAAGGTGAAAGGCACTTTTGTTCCATGGAGACGGAGTATGTAATCCATGCTGAGATGGAGCATTATGCTTGCATGGTGGACCTCTATGGTAGAGCTGGTAAGCTAGACAAAGTAGAGAAAATGATAAAAGCAATACCATATGAACCTGATCTGGTTGTTTGGGGTGCACTGCTGGGAGCCTGCAGCCTGCATTTTAATCTGGAGCTAGGGGAGTTTGCCTCAGAGTGAATCTCCCAACTAAAAAAGACCACCCACTAGTGTATTCAATGCTCTTGAAGATTCACGGCGGAAACGGGATATGGAACACTGTTGTTAGTTTGACGGAAATGATGAAGCAGAAGCGTGTCAACCAGAAGGCTGGCAGTTTGGTTTCACCTTTGGTTAATGTGAGATACCTTATAGTTGTTCACTCACTGCAATGATTCCAGTGAAAACTCCCTACTTAGACAAGCATTTGTTGTGGGTTTCTTTGCTTCCTGAAATTTTTTGAGGTGGTGATGATGAGCTCAAGGATGACAATAACGCTGCGAATGGGGATGCGAGGGAAATCACCTGTGCTATGTTGGAGTCAATTTCTTGAGGTCACTTAGGTGCCCCGTCAAGAAATGTATTTTCCTTCAGGTTGAGCTGATATCTGTTACATTGGTCATTCGATTCAAAGAATTCTCTTATAGCTGTTCGGACTCCACAAATCATTCTGACCGCCAGATAAGATATTTCCACTGCACTCGTTTTTCCAATTATGAGGGCTAACTAAGCGATCTTACTCACATTGGACCTAGTGTGCAGAGATCAAAATTAGGGAATCACTTCGATTTTGTATTTTAATTTTCACTTTTTTATGGTATCTAATATATTTTCTGAGTTTTGAATAAAGAATGACCTAATATCTTATAATATTTTTTTCATTATTTTTTTTTACTTTATTTTATTTACCTGAATTATTTTTAACTCATTAGCTTCGTTGGTTCATCTATCCAATATCTCAAATGAGGATAAAAAAAATAATGACTCTATTATCCTGATAAAGAGAAGAACTTATGAGTAGTTTTTGGAAAAACTTCCAAATGAACAATGAACCTACAGACTACTTTCAACTTGTATCTGATTAAAGCCAAGTATTGTAGACAATTCCTTATTTCCTCTCGGGGCATTTTAAATTTCCCATTTATTAAAAAATCGTGTATATCAAGACATTGGAAAAGGTCAAGCTCCAAGATCCCATTCTGCTTCTATGGAACTAAGCGTGATTTGTTTGTATGGAGCAGCCACCATCTTCTGTGGAGATTATTTGCATGCTATGCTTGTTTCTCTATAGTAATTTGTACGCGAAGATTGCATTGTTCAGTGTCTCATTGCTGTATGGGCTATGCCGCTTCCTGATGGCTTGTGTGAATCCTTCTAGGCATATATCTCCGAATAATACCTCATTTGGCTGAGTTCTGAAGAATGACTCTGACCCTGACTGTACCACTGCGCTGAAGTTTGCAATTGTGATTCAAGTTTAGTGATTAGGAACCTTGGACTGGAGTGGGGCTTCTTGATTAATGCCGTGAAGCAGCTCGTAAGAAAACTGATTACTCTAGTTATGCCGTTGCTGCATATTCCTATATGATTTGTAAATTGTAGAATCCTCTCGGTCATGAAAGAGAGACGCAAGATATACCATGTCCATTCATCGAATAATGAGAAACTCGTGGACAAGTTAATAGATTTGGAGGATACCAACCAAATTATCTGGCTGACGACCTATTTTTTCAGTTACAAGTCCTGAGTTATCCGTTACCTTAAAGGCTTATTTGGAGCCGATTTTTCTACGAGGCGGAAGGGAAACTTTCAACCATTTAAATTTCAATCACTAATGTAAAATGAAAGCCACTAAGGACAATAATGGAATCCAGAGTTCAATCGGACATGTTACAGGAATGTTTATCCGTTGGTTTCGTACGCCAAACCTTGTTGAGTATCTGCCTCTGCAAATCTTAAGCAACTGCTTCCCGTAATACAAGAGAGGTGTATCAAAAAGCTAATATCTTCTTATCTGACATCTCACATGTAAATTATAAATCGATATGATAACAACGTAAAAAATACAACTAAAGATTATACCTTTTAATATAAAACCTTCGTAAAAAGTGATGCATAACTCTTTAAAAAGAATTTGAAACATAAAATAAAGCACAATCATTCTCACAAATGATTGAAGAGGAAAAAAGGGTACGACGAATCTACGATATCCAAAAGCAAAGTTGAAGAGCTGATTCTGATTCTACAACCGAAAAAAGAGGGTTACGGAACTCCCTGATCTAGGAAATGGTACACATATTTTTAGTTTGTTTTTCCAGCGTTTATATAATGTAAAAGCGAACTCCTTATCTTGGAATATATATTAATACTACAGAAATCAAGGATCTGAGCAACATTGCTTCATACTTCATTTTCTGCTCTCCCTCTCCTTCTCCCGCTTCCGGTAGAGCTTCTCAAGAACACGCTTGGCCTCACACTGGGGGAAGTTGGTAAGATCATAGTAGTGTGGCGCTATATCAATTAGCCTGCAGTCAATAAAAGTTTTGGCTTAGCTCGAATTATCAAAAATACACTATCACCACTCTCATATTGAGGCCCTACACATGTTTGGACAACTTAAACAAAACACCACCAGAAGGCAAAACTCACCATTCACCACGAACATCTGTAACTGTACGAATAAAATTCCGGCTCGTTAGGACATATTCATTATAGATAACCCATTCTGGCTTATGATCCAAGCAATTTGACGGATGCAAGTGTACCACCTGAAAAATACAAAATACAGAACACAAAACATCATATCATTATTGTCATTTCTGGGAAGAGCAAAGAAACATAAACTGGCAACACACAGCAATCCAATACTTAACAGTAAAAGCATCAACAATAGCAAAGAAAACAAATAAAAGGAACAAACTCTAGATGTGGCATCTAAGCAAAATTCATTAAATAATTTACTTAAAAAACCCCTCGTACTTGGTTGTCTTTAACTGTTAAGTAGTGTCCAGTGCGCTCCAGATGAGCTACTTGCATGAAGTATCCAGATAGCAAAGACTTTCGAATGTTGACATAGTAGTCCCGGCTGTTAAAATCGGTGCTGCATAACTTGAGGTTAAACCGTGTCATGATGCGAACCAGCTGTTGTCTAACATTGTCAGCAGACTTCAATGCCCTATGATTGACAAAATTTTCATAGCACCAAGATGGATCCTCATCTGTAACATATCCACAAATAAAAAAAAATAGAGTTAACATCAAATAATATGGATAATAGAACTGCAGGAGGAGCAGAATATTAAAAAAATAAATAAAGAAAGAACTTACTGTTTTGTTTATAAGCATGGTAAACATTCAAGAGCGTGAGGTGATCCCCATCGATGTGCCCAAACCTAGCTTTAGCTTCATCCGCAGCTTTTTGAGCCTCCCTAGGCCGGACAAAGCAATTGGGTACTAAAGAAAGAATATTTGGTTATCACAGAAGAGGCCCACGGTAGGTCAGCAGATGCATAGAGGCGAGACGACACCATTTGCTTCATGAGAGAATACTGAGAAACTGCAACTATCTGCATCAGCACTTACTTAGAATCCCATGGTGCATGCCAACCGGGGGCATGGATCCCAACAAGACAGTTGCTGATGACAACCTAAATGGACACTTTACATATTTAACTGCATGCATGTATATCAATATACACATGAAAGCAGTTAAATATTATCACTGTGCAGATAAAGTGTCTGCACATATGCTGGACAGACAGTGATGCTTCAAGAATGATGCATCCCAGCAGCATCTACCTCCTAAACTTATTAAGACCGGACTCAACACCGACAAACCAATAACATGAAAAGAATCAATACCTGAAAGCATGGCAGAAATTGATAGAATTTCATTAGAGCAGTTGTATTTTGGACTCTCAACAAGCATCTTCGACATCTGAGGGTCCAGTGGAAATTCACTCATCTTCTCCCCCAGCTCCGTCAAGTTCCCATCATCATCCAGTGCTCCCAAGTAATTCAATACTTCTAATGCTCGCATGAGTGTCTCAGGCGCAGGAGGGTCCATAAAATCAAAATGCACCAGGTCATCTATCCCCAGTTTCTTCAGTGTGAGAACTGTATTAGCAAGGTTTGATCGCAATATTTCTGGATATGTCTGAGGCTGGAGATCATTATTGAAACTTCTCTCAGTGTAGAGTCGAAAACATTTGCCTGGCTGAGTTCTTCCGGCACGCCCAGATCGCTGATGTGCACTTGCCTTCGATATTGGAGATACCAATAGGGATTCCACACGAACTCGTGGATTATAAACCTTTTGTTTAGCAAACCCTGGATCAATAACATAAACTATTCCATCTATGGTCAAAGAAGTTTCTGCGATATTTGTAGAGACTACAATTTTCCTTCCAGCGGGGCCACCTTCTTTGAGTGGAGGTGGAGCAGGTTCAAAAATTTTCTGCTGCATTGCTGGAGGAAGAGTTGAATACAGGGGCACTGCTTTTACAGGGCCCACTTGGTCTCCTAAATTACCAATTTCCTTAGATATTTTGCGGCATGCATCTTCTATCTCCTCCTCCCCAGTTAGAAAAACAAGTATGTCCCCAGGAGGTTCACACATGTGTATCTGCACAACTGTCCGTATGGCTGCCTCCAGGTAGTCCCTCTCAGGTTCTTGGGTATAGAAAATTTCCACTGGATGAAGCCTACCAGGAACCTTCATGAGTGGTGCACCATTAAAATAACCCTGGAACTTTTCAGCCTCAAGTGTTGCACTCATTACAACTAACTTCAGATCTGGTCTATTTTTCAAAACTTCTTTCAAAAGCCCAAAAAGCACATCTGTCGCCAAAGTTCTTTCATGAGCCTCATCAAGAACAATTACTTTATATCGCTCCAAAAGCGGATCTGTCATTGCCTCTCTTAAAAGCATACCATCTGTTAAATACCTGTCAATCATAATAAATAAAAACACACAAAATTGCCACTCCATTAACGATCTCTGAGAAAATAGGAAAAATAACAGAATATTTAGGCCAAGCAAACTGTAGCAATTAAACACATCACCAAAAATAAGAACAGACTTGGCCACAATAGGATGAACTTACTTCAAAACCGTTCTTGCACTACTGCAATCTTCAAAACGAATGCTATACCCAACCTCTTCTCCAATTGTTACATCCATCTCTTCAGCAACACGCCGAGAAACAGACATTGCAGCCACCCTACGAGGCTGGGTGCATGCAACCATCATCTTTCTACGTCTATCTGGGGTTTCTATATCAACACCTTCCAATACAAACTGAGGAATCTGTGGATCGAAACCAATTTTTATTTAGCTACACATATTCAACAATTCAATATGATAGTATTTCAAGACATGATTCCAATTCACATAATGCTAGTGCACTTGCAGTTGTGTAAACATAAGACACCATCCAGCCATCAAATTATTTTCTTCATCCTAAAGCCCATTAATTTTTTCACACTTATTGGTAAAGTCATGAGATAGTCACTGCCCCGTCACCAACAGAAAAAAGGAAAGATATTCAGCTACCAAGAAGGAGATCCAAGAAACCAACAACGAGATAGGAAAGATAATAAAGAACCCTTTTCTATAGGATATAATTATGGAAGAACATAAAATCAAAATTCCACGAAAGATCACTTTCAGATGGCATTATAATTAGACATCAGCTTACAAAATTCAAAGAATTTATTGAATAAAGTCTCTTTCTTATTTTTGCCTGCATATCCACAGATGTTTTTGTATCAATTATCTCATCAATATCTCTACCATTCAACTTAAAACTCCTTGAGAGTTCAAGACCATTAATGATAGGAGAAGCTGTGAAACAAACTAAACTAAACTGAAGATGATGAACAGAGAAAGAGATAGCTGGGTGAAGACAGAACACTTGGAAACAGCTAATGCCTACTACAAGAAGCACAATGCCTAATAAAAGCATACATTAAAGGGCCATGAGAGGTCAGTTCACTCAGCCTGGACCCCAAAAGAAACCTCAAATGTCAACTAAACTCAACTCAAATCAATCCAAGTTGCCAGTTGGGTTAAGCTCATCGGGTTAACTGAACCTGAGTTGATAGCTCTATCCCTGTTGCCAATGCATATGCATATGCAAATAAATGGATACCTAAATTTCTAACATGCCATACACTCCTCAAAGAACAATCAAAATAAATGTACTTAACCGTCCCAAAAAAAAAAAGAAAACATTAGCCAAAAATTTCATTTTCATGAAATTTCGAAAACTGACCTGAGTAGTTTTTCCGCTACCAGTTTCACCAACCAAGATTAGAACTTGACTGGTCTTCAAGGCCTGCAAAAACTCCTCCTTCTGTTGCCAGACAGGCAAGCTCTCACGCTTCCACAGTATCTCGTAGTACCTCTGCGAGTACGGCTTCCCATTCCATCGATTAATTGAACTGTTATTGTTGTTCATCGTGGCTCCTGCACCGTTCGATTTGGCAATCTTCGCGGAGACCGACGTCTCGTCCACCACATCAAACAAGCTCACCTTCCTCTTCCTCTCCGTTCCCATCCAAGCCGTAGCGAGCCGAGTGAAAAAAAACTGTTTTCGAAAACCCTAGAACGAGTACACATACAACAGAGCGGAGGCTAGGGCAAAATATGTTGGAGAGCAGTTTAAAGAGAAGAGGGAGAGGAAGGTTTCAAATTTACTGATTTGTCCCCGTTTTCCTCCTTTATCGATATTTTGGGTCTGGAAACTTCAGTCGAGCCTCAACCGACAACCGAAAATCCATACTGGCCCTACACTGGGCCGGCCTACATTAGATTTTAAAGTTGGGCCATTTAGGTCTGATCATATTCTGGGTCCAATTTAATAAGTGATATGTTTCGTCCATGAGACTCTGATGCTCACTTTTCTGCCTTGGATGAAATTTTTCATAAGAAAGATTTTTTATTTTTTATTTTTTAAAATAATAAAGCTATAAAAGCAAAGCGTCATATTAGAAGCTTACTAGTATAATTAATAAAAGCAGAATGACCAATCTCATGTTGAAGATATGTATTGTATGGTTTATTAAGGTAACATTAAGCAATTTTTACTGTAAACTGATTGTGCACCAAAGCTATAGGATGTGAAGTATGCAAGAGGTCACGAATAGATGAAGTGAATAACTAATGCCTAGTTTTTCTATTGATTGTGTAATCATAAAACACAAAAATATGCTTATATAATATGCAAAAATATACTGAATGCGAAATTTTAAAGAATTTTTCATACCTTCCACTATTGATTTTACAGAGACAGAGAAACAAAAAACAAGTACTTCTAAGCCTTCAATATACTATGATTAATGATGTATTACAAGTATAATAACTTATAGATCTATCTGTAACCATAACTCATATATCTAATGTTTCCATCAAACCTTAATAGTTATTGTCATCATCTACCGGCAGTTCGTGGGGGTTCGTGGGTAAGTCCTGGAAGTTGAAAGAAGTTATGCAATATATGTATCATTATTTAGAGATAAAACTAACAGATTGAACATTGGAGCGGTGGGAATAATAACTCTTGCAGAGGGACTTAGGGAACGGGAGGTAGCAAACTCTCATTCTCTCTTTCTATTAGACTGTTACTTTTGTCTTATCGCTTTATTATTTGGCACCTATGAAGACTTTGCTTATGTCACAACATGTGTTATGATAAAATTAAATGCCATATCCTCTTTTAGTATAAATAATAGCCCGTGAATGAGATTCTTAATATACATATTATTTACACCCTATTAAATATCTTAATAATTTCAAGCTAAATTGATATTGTTGAGATATAAATAAGAAACAAAATATAATTACAACTTCTAGAATGTTGATAACATTTAACGAGTGCATAAATGGTTAGGTTTCTAGATTCCAGTTCTTTTGTTTGGTCTACCCATGATGTGAGAAAAATGAAGTATATAAGAACAACTAAGAAAGTGCCACCGCCATATCTCCAACCCTTTTAACAGGTTCGGGGTACATAAATTAATGATGGGGGAATTCAACTGAATCTAAGAAGCAAGGGGCAGCTTGTTCATGTAGATGATCTCTATCTTCTACTTTTGCGTGCATCTGCCAATTTCAGGTTTAACTGAAAAAAGCTGTGAGCGGGTCAAATTGACCTAGCCAGAGCAGAGTCAGCAGCAGCCATGCCCTTCGTTGTCTTTTTCTGGTCATGAAATTTCACATTTGGTGGTATGGCCCCCACCTGACACTTTAGCTTGTCAAAAAAGGTGGGTCTAGAATCAGTGCAGCAATTATATGAAATAATGGAAGCGTGGAATTGGACGCGGATTTGACATGTCTGGACTAATAATTTCTACACTGAGATCATGCATTTATGTTGTTGGGTAGTTAGCAGTTTGGCACTGAAAAATTTATCAGAAACCAGCTAATTTTGGATTATTTATATGTCTTCTATGACGTGCAGAAACTTACAATTAAACTTCCACTTGTACTTGCAGCACATGGGTTAGTTTCTGACAGTGAGATAATATAGAACAAGAGGAGCAATAATTACATAATTCCCAGTCTGTAGCCAGAAAATAGCTTTACACATGCGTAAGAACATGTCATGATGCACGTGCATTTTGGTGCAATTTGGTAATGATTCTTTTATGTTGGGAACTGAGAGACCTTGTAATTTGTTAGAAAAGTACGAAACTGTAAGTATCTCTCTCCAAGATCACAAATTAGAAACAAGAGAGACGTACATGTAGTTAACTAGAAGCACCAAAGGGCTATCAAATGAAGATATTTATCAGAGTCGATTAAACTGTCTGATTTGTTTTTTCTAGAAAACCCAAATTTCCCATGCCTTGAACTGCATTTACACATCTCTGGTCACATTTTCCATCCTATTTCGTTCTCAGAGTGGCATCACTGCAGCGGCTCTTGCATCGTTTTCCTCCACTTTATTTACCTATATGGCCCCTACTGCATTTAATTATATCGTTATCCATTACGATCACTTAATTTTTTATGATGTGCTGGACATTTTTTAAGCTAGGTGATCACATATAATATTAATACAATCAGAATAATAAATAATAAAAGAATGAAAAGATTTTTATAGGGATTTTATTCAAAAACTTGAGAAATGTATTTGGCATCAGTATCGACCTCTGAAAATGACTAGCGAGATTAGCACTTATCACATGTTTTTAACATAGTTTGACATATACAAGCCAGGTGATCACATATATACCAATTGAAGGGTAGAAAAAACATATATGCTCTACGGTGTGCACAATCTTAGACGCACCAACACCAACTTTTAATAATATCTAGTTTTCATATAGACAGAAAGTGTACATTATAGTTCCGCAGTAGTGGTAATTGAGCACGGCAAGTTATGGATTTATGGCTTGTTACTGGTGCCGTCATTACCTGCCAAAATCTGGTACTTATCTCTCCTTGTAAGCTTTGTACATTCAAAACCTAATGCCTTGCCAAGCTCACTTTGCACATGGTTGGCCACGTCGAATCTTGACTCTTTACCATCATAATTACACTTGGACACCTTGGATAAACTCTCAAGCAACTGCATGGTGTAGCTTGGTGATGGATTCATGAGGAAGAAAAGTGGATCCAAGCACTTGAGACCTCCTGCAGTTGTGCCATAGAACATACTAACGTGGGTGTCATTAGCTACAGGAACTATATTGTCACTCATCTCTGCAAATAATGGGCTGAATCTCAATAGAAATGGTTCTCTACATGTGGTCCCTTCAGGGCAAACTACCAAGTCCCCTTTGTTCAACAGCCTTTCCATCATTTTAGCATCTTGATTTCGGTTTCTTGTTAATCGGACGGTTTTGATTGGTGCTAAGAGCTCAGACATTCTGCTGAGGCTGTATGTGACTGCAGTAAAGTTTTTCTTCATTGCAAAAGATAAATATAAAGGGTCTAACAACGTTCTATGATTACAAACATAAAGGACGTGCTCGGGTTTTTTGTGTTCCGTTGAGTTTGGAGATAAGTGGGAATGTTTTTGTTGCTTTACTGAGAGGAGGAGTCCTGAAAATGACAATGTAGGCAAGGAAATGCTGTAAGGAAGAGTTATGGCAACAACGGCCCTGAAGATAGCAAGAATTAGACCAAATGGAATCCACATAAACATGGTTAGAGTAGCCAGTAGAGCCGGCCTGAAAGCCAGCCTACCATCATGAAAAATGAGTGGTTTCGGGTATTTATCTCTTGGTAGGGTTTGCCAGCTCCTCTTGTCAGCTCCTCTCACCAAGTAAACATCCTGTTGCAACAACGATACAAAAATATTAAAATTGAGACTTAAAAGAAGTATAAATCAAATACCCATTTGATTGAAGTTAAAAAATAATAATAATAAAAGGATTCTTTATTAATTATTGTTGACAAAAGTACTCTCTTTTTTTTCATTGACGTCCTATAATTGCATAAATATAAGCAATGACACTGTTTGATGGCTTGTAATTTGTAAAACTAGCTAAATTTTAGACAATTTCAAAAATGGATAATTAAAAGAAAAAAAAAAAACAAGAACTCACCTTACACTGAAGAAACAACTTATGGTCATGTTCAAGAGAATTGTTGAAGGGAGTAATGCCAATAACATCACGATTCTTCTGCCCAAGTAGCTCCTCTGAAACACGCATGTCTTTCTTTCTTTCTTCCATAAGTCCAGCAAAGTAGCCGCAGAAAACTTTTAGCTCTCTTCCAATTACAAGATCAATCTCTAGATAATCTCTTAAGAAACTATCAATCATAACTTGAGGCATATTACTTACGCCCACACTTTTGCCGCCTCTCTTCACTACCTCAAATATTTCCAAGCCGACATTTTCCAAGAAAAATTTCGGCAGAACAGCTCTTCCCACACTAAAGTTGTTTTGTTTAATCCCGAAGAAGCAGACCATGACCATTATTTTCATGGCCATTTCTTCACCAACTAAGCAAATAAGTGGGTATGAAACGAAAAGAACAAGAGCCCTTAAGAGGCCTCCAGCTTCAAAGGCCACAAGCATAAAATAAGGAAACAAAGAGGAAGATTTCAATAAAGCTCCTTCCACACTGAAGATCAAAGTTTGGTTTGATAGGTCTGACCTATGAGCAAGAGAATTATATCTCTGAAATCTACTATTGGTTGCATGGATGTTGCTGAAACTTCTGTAGAGACCTTTTGGGTTCCTAAATTGTCTGAAGAGAATGCGACAGAAAAAGAAGAAAAGGGTCTTGAAGAAAGAAGCGTTCATGAAATTCATTTTACCCTTGTTTTGATTCTCACAATTTGAAGCAACACTCATGATATGTAGAGAAGTTAGAACTTCTGCCCCTTTTTATACGATGTTTGAGGAAGAATGCCCTCAAACTTCATAATTATTACAAGCATGAATGACACCCTGTTGTTCTGAGTTATGAAGTGCCAGCTTGACAATTGACGTGAGCTTCTTGCAAGCAATTTCCGCTTCAGCGTGGTCTATGAGACTGCTCCAAAAATATTGAAAACACGGTTATTAATTAAAACAGGTCCCGCGTGGACACTCTTCAGGACTAGATCAACGAACGTTAAGACACCTGGAGTATTCCTGCGGGACCATGTCAAATGATGTGAAATGAAGAATACAAATCGAACCAACCTTAGTCCTTTGTTATTATTAACTACGTGTTGGACTCAACGAAAGAGAAGGTTAATCAAAAATTCAACTTGTGCATGGGCAGTTGGGATGATTCACATTGGATCTATCTTGGGTTGCGCCTTGCCAAATCAAGTTCTATTGGGTAGGTGAGGGTAGCACTACTGCTCTACTGATAGTTCAGTCGGAGCTCAATCTGGCTTTCGGCTCCCTTCTAAATTTTAATGATCCAGACTCAAATTATAGAAACAGACACAAATTTAGTACTTATGATCCAATCAAGTCGTGCTGCGGAGAAAGTTGAGCCGACATCTCTGTATTTAATCTCCCTCCAATCCCTCCCCTGACTTCACTAAAGCAATATTCATTATCAATGTCATTCAACAGCAAATTGTGTAAAAGCATCATCGGAATTGTGCAATGTATTTCTCAATTAAGCCAATCTCTCTACTAAGAAAGAGTCTAATGATTTTTTAAATCAATCAAGTGATGAATTATATCTTTTAAATCACCATTATGCAGGCCAAATATCTTAGGAGGTCAGAATTAAAATTTTACCAAACTTGATGGCATTTAAAGTTTAACAATAAACGCATAAGAATTGTATATATATCTCTTAGATGGAAGAACACGTAGAAAATATTTGTTTAAACAAAGAGTAATGTTTGTAGAAATTGTTTTGATAGTGTCACATCATTAAAAAAAATATTTATTTATATACCTAACGTTACCCCTTAAGAAAAACGTGTCTATGGCTATTATGGTTCAAACCTAACGTGCATGATATTGGAAACAATAGAGTCCCACACTACTGCGCTGCCAGCGCAGAGAATGAATGAGGATTTTATTAATGTTTTCGAACCTAACTAAAATTGCGCAACGATGGGCATAGAGTCTCGCACGACTCTCTGTGCACTGCCATGGCGTCAAGGCTTAAGAACGTTTATAGAGAAACTGTCTCTGGACAAGACTTCCAACGCCCCAAAAAAAAAAAGGCCCTGAAAATGAATTGCAAATCATGATATATGTGCAGTTACTTTTTCCTTTATTCCTTTTTCTTCAATATAATCCAGATAGAGTTTAAAATCACCAATTCAAACAGAAACTGAAATTGTTAATGCGATTATGATGGACAATTGTATAATATGTAGTGTATATCAATTCATTAATTCTCCATATTTGGTGACAATTTCAGTTTCTTAACTTACTTATCGACATTAGCATAGAAATGAGTACCATTTTTTTTTTCCTGAAATTCGACCAAAATTAAGTAGATGTTTTGAAAAGAATTTAACATGAATTTAATCGGATAGATTGACAAGTCATTTTTTCTATTAAAGATTGTGATTATAATTTAAATTTTTAATGATATGGAACAAGCCTTAGACCATACGTTCACATTTAACAATGTTTGGGGCAGCCCCTTCTAGTCTATTAATCTGTTGATTAGCGAAAGTACTTTATCCATAAATGGCCGAAATGTGTTGTTAACAATAAAATCTTTAAATCACAGCATTAATGACGCAAATTTACTGATGTTTGAAAGTTTTTGGGTTTCAAAAGAAAATGATAAAAGAAAAAAACAAATTAATTACCGAAAATTAAATGATTTTATGAAAGAGCACATGCACCATCAATATATTTTTATTTATTTTAATCGTTAATTTACATTAAAAAAATATTCTTATTATAAATTTATGAAATATAATAAAATAATTAATTTAATATAATTTTTAAGATAAATTAATTATTAAAATAAATAAAAATATAAAAATTTTGAGGACCTTGAGAGGCACGTTATGATTACTACATGGTACGACTACTGGTACTATAAAATTAATAACTTACACTATTAAGGCTTATAATTCAAACAAGATAAAGAATTTGCAGATAAAATGCAAGTTTCAATGAGCTTAAAATCAAAGATTATACAGTGTGTGACATTAATCAAAAAGAAGTCTTAATTCGGTGCATAATTATCATAGCATCAACCACCAAATTTATTGCTCCCGACTGCCTAGCAATTGATATAGCTGGGAACCACATCTATCGAATCAACTGGCATTGACCATGACAAGATCAGACGAAAGGAATGAAAATATTCAGTCTGTCAAATTGTCAATGCACGGCCATGGTGGACCATATTTATATGAGAGATATTGCCAGCTACAGCGGCAGGGAGGAGAAAAATCAAAAAAGGAGGAGCATGTCATTTTAGACTTCAGTACGATTGCGATATGCATAATGTTTTGTTTGCCTTTTTCTTCAAGAGGGAGCTGGGGAGAATCATCACTGGAGTCATTCATGTTCGACGTTGCATGGACGCCAGTAACGTCATAACTACCAATAGCAATATATGAGGCAATTAGAACAATTCTAAG
>JANLJB010003972.1:0-13566 GCA_026212285.1 Bursera cuneata
TTCTCAAAGGTCCAACCCCATTTCTCATGAAATTAATTATATAGTTTGAATATCAAAGTTCCATTTCCTTTTTCTTTAATTAAAGCATGTAATATTCTTCTCTTAGTTTCAACTTTCAATCCTATGAAAACGTGTTTTTTGTCTCAGTGTGGAGTTTTGCAGTACAGAAGAGCGGAATATAGTTATGTAACCAACCATGGAGACAAGGTGATTCATTGATTTGAATTATGAGTACTCTTTGTTACGATTAGACCGGAAAACTGATATAATCACTGGCTATACTTCTCAAAGGTCGCAACCCCATTTCTCAATATGAAGTAATTACCTAGATTCAACATCAAAGTGCCATTTTCATATATAAATTTTTTATATTTAAAGCATGTTATTTCCTTTTCTTAGTTTCATCTATTAATCCAAAGAAAAATATGTTTCTAATTGACGAAGTGCAGTGTTTGGCAGTACAAAAGAGTGGAATATAGTTATTCAAACAACCATAGAACAAAGTGATTCAATGATTCTAAGCATGAGTAGTTTGAATAGTTTTTATGATACCACTTAGTAAATAGACCCTCAGATAATCTCTTCCAAAATAATAGTCTGAGGGTGCTGGACAGAACCCAAATGGATAGTTATGTTTTGTCACTGCTTAGTGCTCTACATTCCTCTCCATTTTTGATAGTCAATTAGAAAGCACATAACCAACACATTGTTTGACTGATTTTTTGGGTTTTTTTTTTTAAATAATAATAATTTTATAATATGCAGAGCTGATTTACAACTCTTGCTAGCTATGCTGAGAATTCAAAATTCTGGTAACTATCAGCAGTCTGATTACTGAAGGCCGAAGCAGACTTTTTTATATTTGTCAATAGCAGAAACTTCATGAAGCTTTTAGAAATGAGTATTGATGTCTAGTTTGACACCTGCTTGGTGAACTACAGTTAGACCTGTATGCCTAATTATTTTTCTTTCTTTTCTGGGAAACAAAAAATCAATATTATACTATTATCCCCTGCAGTTTCATGTCGCCGTGAGCCTTGATGAGTTAAGTACGCTTTCAATGATGTATTTTCCAAGACAAGCAACTCTAACATAGTTAATGTACAAGCATGGCGGATGGGGAAATCTAAGCGAGGGAAAAAATCGACTCGCAACAGGAGCATGGAGAGATAGACAGCTTAATACCTCTCATAAGTATTTTCAGTTTTTTGAGATGGAGTTTGAAGGTTACTGGCCGTACATAAGTATACTTACTCCCCTTACTCTTTAGAATCTTAATTAGATTCATTTCTTTATTTCTTTTTAAAAATTCTATCTCCTTACTCTTTAGAATCTTAATTAGGGAGTGTTTTTTTTTTTAATTTGAATTTTGAATTTAACTTATTTTAAATAATTCAGGCATTTTAGCCTATTGGATTTTTTGTTTAAAGATTTACTCATAGAATTTTATCTGAATGAAAAAACTAATTTTTTTTGTTTTTATCTCAATGTTGAAGTTTGAAAAAATTATACTACTTCTAATTATCTAAAATGCTCTTATCTAATTTATTTATAACTTATTTGTCCATAACTTTGACAAAATAATACATATTTAAATAAATATACATATAAATTATAATATAATTATTTTTTAATATTTTTAGAAAAATAATAAAAATATAAATTCTTAATTATTTAAATATTTAAAAATTAATTATATCAAATTATTGATCTGTAAATATTTTTAATATGTCAATATTAAATCAAAGAACTCTTAACAGCCATGCAAAAAACTAAATTAAACCCACCACACTACCTAGAAAAAGACATCAAATAAATCCTATATCTTTAACAACTTAATTAGTAGAAGAAAAAAAAATCACAATTGCGTTTCATTTCAAATTAAAGATTTTTTATGGCTATAACTCTCTCCTCAACCGCTGATGCAATTCCTTCCTTCCCGTGCTTCTTTGCCTTACATGCTCCCGTGAAACTTAACCAGAGAGTTCCATGATGTTGATCAATGTAATTTTACAAGGATATTTTTGAAATTATCATTAAAATTACTTTACTTTTTCTTTTTTAGTTTTCTCGATATTTGCAAATATATATGTATATATATATATATATATGATTCTGCTTATAAAATTTCAATACTATTGTTACCAAAATTTAGGACTTTCTATATATTAAACCTACAACATGATTTTGATACAAACAAAATCATTTTAATCGACTACATGTAAAATGTGATTGATAAATTTAATAATAATACTATCTTATAAAGTTAGGATACAAAATTTATATCTCAAGAGATGTAGCAGGTGAAATGACAATGTTATATCGTCCATCACACCATATATTTTAATTATTTATCATTTTTTTACTATTTGTCCATCCATTATTCTACTTCAATTACTGATTTTCATTCTATCATCAACTTAAAAATTATTTTACAAAATAAGATACATGATGTGGCAG
This sequence comes from Bursera cuneata, assembly GCA_026212285.1. Classification (NCBI taxonomy): domain Eukaryota; kingdom Viridiplantae; phylum Streptophyta; class Magnoliopsida; order Sapindales; family Burseraceae; genus Bursera; species Bursera cuneata. The sequence goes on from JANLJB010003972.1 coordinate 2,461, forward strand.
ATGACATATGACAAGACATTATCATGTCACCTATCACTTCATTTGATATATAAACTATGTAATTATTCATTTTTCATGAATCAATATTAAAATTTTGGTGTTGTAATGAGTCCAATAATATTATAGGACAACTGGCTTAATTTCTTGACATTCTTATTGATAAAACATTAATTAATTGAGTTGAGTCATTCGAAGGGAAAATTTTCATCAATTTATAGCCCCATGGAATCAAATCCTTGCCTCCTTATCTGCTCTCAGAATTGTACTTTTCTTTACTTGCTTTCTAATCTTGCATCAGATTCTTTTTTTTGGGACATGGAAGTGAAAAAAGCAATCAATTAAACGTAAAAAAAAAGGACAACAAATATTAGTATTGGCTTAGAAGAAGAATGTTTGGGAATAGCTTGCTGAAAGTTTGTGTATATATTCTAATTCTATACCTGAACCAGCATCAAAGCAAGGTTTTACTTTGCCTATCCGGTGAAATATTCGTTTTAGCTTTCTCATGCAGCATAAAAAGGGAAAGGATGATAGCCATTTGATAACATAACACATCTAATAACTCAATCTACTTATCCATTTGTCCTCAATCAATTACCATCTCCACGTATGGCTGAAGCATTTGTTTCAAGTGTCTTGGGCCAATTGATTTCACTCTTTCAGCAAGAGATACAACAGGAAGTGAGGCTGGTAGTTGGTGTCCACAAAGAAGTAAAAAAGCTTACTAGCAATCTCGAAGGCATTCAAGCTGTGATCATTGATGCAGAACAAAAACAATTCAAGGAGAAAACTGTGAGAGTTTGGTTAGACAAGCTCAAAGACACATCGTACGACATGGAAGATGTGTTGGATGAGTGGAGCACTGCAATGCTGAAGTTGCAAATTGGGGGAGCTGAAACTGCTCTTGTTCCGAAGAAGAAGGTGTGTTTCTTCCTTTCCTCTCCTTGCTTTTGTTTCAAACAAGTTGGTTTACGTCGTGACATTGCTATAAAGATTAAAGAAATAAATGAAAACCTAGATGCAATTGCCAAACAGAAAGACATGTATAATCTTAGTGTGATTAAGAGTATTGATAAACCAGAGCGAGTACAAAGTACCTCCTTCATTGATGTGTCTGAGATATGTGGTCGAAATGATGAGAGGAATACTTTAGTTCGTAAATTGTGTGAGAGTACTGAAGAACGAAAAAGCCTCCATATAATCTCACTTGTTGGGATGGGAGGGATTGGCAAGACAACTCTTGCTCAATTTGCCTATAATTATAAAGAAGTTATAGATAAATTTGAGAAAAGGATATGGGTTTGTGTGTCAGATCCTTTCGATGAGCTTAGTATTGCAAGAACGATCATTGAAGCTTTAGGAGGTTCTGTAGGTAATTTAGGAGATTTAGAAAATCGACTACAAGACATCCGTAAGCATATTATGCAAAACAAATTTCTTCTCGTTTTAGATGATGTTTGGACAGAAGATTATAATAAATGGGAACCATTCTATAATTGTTTGAAAAATTGTGTCCATGGAAGTATAATTTTGATTACCACCCGTAACATGTCAGTTGCACGTATGATGAAATCAATTGATATTATCCCAGTTGAACAATTGTCAAATGACGAGACTTGGTCCGTATTTGAACAATTGGCATTTTTTGATAGGTCTCCTCAGGATTGTGTAAACTTAGAAGACATTGGTAGGAAACTTGTAGTCAAGTGCAAAGGGTTGCCTCTTGCTGCAAAGACTATTGGAAGTCTTTTGGGCTTTAAAACAACTAGAGAAGAGTGGCAATATGTCTTAGATAGTGAAATTTGGGAGTTAGAAGAATTTGAAAAAAGTATTTTACCCCCTTTATTATTGAGTTATAATGATTTGTCATCAATTACAAGACGATGCTTCTCTTATTGTGCTATATTTCCAAAAGATTATTACATCGATAGAGATGAATTGATTAAATTATGGATGGCTCAAGGTTATTTTAGGTTAAAACAAGATAAGGAGTTAGAGATGATTGGTCTATCACATTTTAACAACTTAGCAAGTAGATCTTTTTTTCAAGAGTTTATAAAGGATCGTGATGGTGAAATTAAAGGTTGTAAAATGCATGATATGGTACATGATTTAGCTCAATTTCTCAGTAACAATGAATGTTTTTTGGTAGGGGTCAATAATGTTGAAGAGCAAACCACAAAATCTCTTTCCGAGAAACTTCGCCATGCAATTTTAGTATTTACTCAGAACTCTTCATTTTATGACTCCATATATAGTTTAAAAAGGTTACGTAGCCTTTTGATGTATAATTGTGATGAAGTTGTTGATTTTCCACAAGTCCTGCCAAAGTTAATTGAACAGTTTACATGTTTAAGGGCATTAGAAATAAATGCCTTTATGTTCTTTTCAGAAGTTATTAATGAGATTCCAAGAGAGATAGGAAAATTGATACATTTAAGATACCTTAAGTTATATTGGTTAAACATAACAGAATTGCCTGATGCAATTTATGAGTTATATAATTTACAAACCTTAGATTTAGGTGGATGTCGCAGATTGAAAAGATTACCTGAAGGGATAGAAAAATTAATAAATCTAAGGAGTTTAGAATTCAGGGGTGAGTCACGTGCAGACAGAATACTCAGGGGTGGGTCACATGTATACATGCCAAAGGGAATTAGCAAATTAACTTGTCTCCGGAAATTAAGCGATTTATGCGTGAGTGGAAGTGGTCATGATAGCAGAGCATGTTCTCTTGATTGTCTAAAACAGTTGAACTACCTTCGGGGGTCTCTTCGTATTCATGGGTTGGGAAATGTGATAGATGTTGATGAGGCTAAAGAAGCAAAACTTGATAATAAGAAAAATCTGTTTGATTTGCTATTATCGTTTGATGAGGATGATGGAGTGGTTGTTAAAGCTGACAATGAAGGAGTTCTTGAAGCCTTGCAACCGCCTCCAAATTTAGGGACATTAAGGATACAAAATTACAAAGGCGTCACTATCTTTCCCAGGTGGATGATGTCATTAACCAAGCTGAGGAAGTTAAGAATCGACCATTGCGTGAACTGTGAGCATTTGCCTCCTTTGGGAAAATTGTCATCTCTTGAATCACTTAAGATTCTGGGTATGTGGAGTGTAAAAGGAGTGGGTAATGAATTTTTGGGATTAGAAAGTGCTGGCACATCATCATCTTCATCAGTTGTGCTCTTCCCTAAATTGAAAAGGCTCTCATTTATTTCTATGTGGGTGTGGGTATGGGAAGATTGGGATTACCAGATTGTGAGAAAAGGAGAAGAAAATTATATAATCATGCCATTGCTTGATTCTTTGTTTATTCGTATGTGCCCCAACTTAAAGGCATTGCCAGAGCACCTTCTTCAGAGTACAACATTGAAGACATTGGATATTTATGGGAGTCCTGTTCTAACCCAGCGTTACAAGAAGGGGATAGGAGAGGACTGGTCTAAGATCTCTCACATTCCCAACGTCAATATTGCGGATGATCGATGAATAGAAAATACTTGCAAGAGAAGATCACCTTCAATTCTCATCAAATGGCTACAATAAACCACCGAGTATCAACAAACGGGTAATTTCATCTGCCCATCTAACAAACTGTTGAATTAATTTTTTTATTACAATCTATATGGTGTTACTACCCACCAATTTCAAATTCCATATACACTCACTTCGACTATATTCGTTCTAAAGAAATTACGCATCAAATACATATAAAGTAGGGTTTTTTTTGGGGGTCAAAATGGTATGAATTTCCTCTTTCAGATAAGTTTTACTCCCTTATGTTTTCTACTGAAATAACCAATACATTTTGATCCATGTATATCCACTTAAACTAATATTTTTCCCTCTAGATTTGCAAGAATTAATTAAGAAGAAACATCATCATTATCACAAGTTGTTTCAAATATGGTCTTCATGTCTGATGCAGTTAACTGAAATATGGCTTAGCTATCTGATGTAATTTTTTTATCCATATATTCTATCACTTCATAGGAGCTTTCTAATTGTTATGAACTAATGTTATAGGGTCATTATGGTTGATTTCATGGAATGGTTGGAGAAGATTTAAATTTGCATTTTCACATTTTTTACCTGTCGGTGTTCTGGTTTGCTTTTCTCGATTGCTCTCTAATTTGTCTTTGTTTATTATTATTTTTTTTTGGAGAAGTTTGAAAATCATCTTATATGCACATACTTTTTTTTTTTAAAATGAATTTGAACAATTAAAGATTGGAAAGACGATTAGTCTATTGTAAAGTAGTTGCCGCGGAGCTTTTTTCAAAAAGCAAACTTGGAAAAGTTTGAAGGGCTAAATATCTGTCGCTGCCGTGTACTTACTATTTTTTCTTTGACTATGCAGCTTTCGTTATGGTGCTTCTCTGTTTGCACTAAAAATTCCTTTGAAATTCCTCTATGATTGATGTAACAGGTTATGAATTTCTTGAAGAATCAGTGCTAATTAATGACTTGATGTATGCAGGAGCTTGGCAATATAAGGTTCGTTTAACAAAATTTATCTCGTCTCTGACAAAAAGTTAATTACCCATGGTAGGACATTTTGCATCAAATACCATCTACATAACTTTATATGATGATTGTTCAATTTGCCAGACAGGGATGCAGGATTGAGAAATGCATGTCCTGGATTAGAGCATGTGTATATGGACAAAGCTTTATGAAAGCAAGACAAGGTTTCCTTAAATTTCATTTTCTGGGCATAAAAGTTTTTTTTTGTCTTGGCAGATCTAATTTTTGTGCTTGTATTTGCATGGTTTCCAAATTTCTTTCACAGTGAGGCCAAAGCATTAAGTATACTGCCTTGAGGCAATTAAACTAAAGACAAAAATGCACTACTAAAGCAAGTCCTATATTATCTGATGACTGGTGAGCTCTACAATGCTCTCTATTTCACCTAGATTATTCTTTTTCGCGAAAAGGTTGTTGGAAGGTGGGTTTGCATCTATTTACATGCCTTTCATCTCATTAGTCATGAGTTAGAATGCTGTATTGTTTGTTTTTATCATTCAGAAGTAATTGTCCAACCATTTTTCGTTTTTCTACGGAGAGGGACAATAATCGGAATGGAATATCGTTAACAATGTTTTGTAACCTCTGTCTATGCTTATTTTATTAATGTCTTACTGTTTATTTTTTTATTTTAAACACAAAAATATACGTATCTCACTGCAATATTTTGTGACATGGAAGTGTGGTAGATAGATATGCAGCCAATGAGCAGAGAAAAGAGTGGTTACTTATGCTTAGTCACTGCTTTCAATTACTCTTTCGTTTCTTGATATTCAACTACGAAGTATATCATAGCATTGATGTGATAGAGGTTATGTTATTGTGGGTTTTTTTCTTTTTATTTTGAGTTTTGGTTTTAATACGACTTTATAGTCATGCTAGCTATGCTTTGCATTTAGAATTCTGTCATTGATCAACAGATAAATTACTCAAGAAAAAGCACTTAAGGACTAATGTATGTCTGTCAATGGCAGAAACTTCACTGAGGCTAGCTCTTGAAACAAAAAGAAAATGTGGTTGATGTTTGTTTGACATTTGCTTGGTGAGCTTCCTGTTTAATATCTTCAATTTTCTAGATATAAGGTCTTTGGGAAGTTTGGCAGCTACGTCCCTTTTTTTTTTTTTTTTTAATCAAGTTAAACAATTAAAGATTGGTAAGAACTGGAAAGTTTGAAATATTACTGTTTGTCAAGGAACTTTTCTAGGCAAAAGATAAAAAATACAGAGCATTATTTTGTTTTTTAATCTGTCATAGGCTTTCTTTTACTGTTTGTTTGATTGTGCAGCTTTTCTCAAGGAGCTTCTATGTTCACACTAAAATGCTCTTTAAAATCCAACAATGGCTAATTTAGGTTTGTTTCTTTTATCTTTCTGCTTCCTAGGATACCGAAAATCCTTTTTGTTTTTAAAAAAACTTGATTTTGTTCCATGTAGAGAACTTTCAAATATTAATGCATGAATTCTAAAACAGGAAGGCCAAAGCATCCTTGCTAGTATTTGGCACACTACAAGTGTTTCATCCTTGCTAATTTCCTCTGATTTATAAATTCTAAAACAGGAAGGCCAAAGCATTACTTATGTAGTAAATCTACCCTTAGGCTATCAAGTTAAAGGAGATACTATGACATTANAACGCAAGTTCTAACAGTCTGATAAGATTGGTGAGCTCTACTATCTATTCACCTTCTATGGATTATTGTTTTCCTTGAAATGGCTGTTGGAAAGTAGGTTATCATCCTCTTTAGATGCCTTTTTTCTTCATCAATTATGAGATTGAAAAATAAAAGGAAGTTACCATTCAAAAGTCATTGGGCAATCGTTTTTTCCATTAGCAGGGCAATTAGCCTGGAATATCTGATATAACTTCTGGCTATAGTTCTCAAAGGTCCAACCCCATTTCTCATGAAATTAATTATATAGTTTGAATATCAAAGTTCCATTTCCTTTTTCTTTAATTAAAGCATGTAATATTCTTCTCTTAGTTTCAACTTTCAATCCTATGAAAACATGTTTTTTGTCTCAGTGTGGAGTTTTGCAGTACAGAAGAGCGGAATATAGTTATGTAACCAACCATAGAGACAAGGTGATTCATTGATTTGAATTATGAGTACTCTTTGTTACGTAGAGAGGTGATAAAAAGAACTCAAACAGTTAGTTACGTTTTGTTGCTGTTCTATATTCTGTCTCCATTTCTTGATGTTCAATCAGAAAGCACATAAACATTGTGATTTTTCTTTTTAAATGTGCAGAGGTGATTCACTAGTCACGCTAGCTATGCTGTGAGAATCGAAATTCCGTTGACCATGCACAGAAAGATTAGCAAGGGCTGGAAAGCAGATGAGTTCATTGAGGCTTTTGAAACGAAAGAAAAATGTGGTTGATGTCCGGTTTTGACATTCGCTTGGTGAGCTTCACTTAGATGTCTCTTTCGAATTCTTTCTCTTCGTTTTCTCGAACTAATTGATATTAAACACTTATTCTATGCAGTTTCATTTCACAGTGTGCCTAAAGTGTTAAGTAGCCATATGCAATGGTGTATTGTGTCCAAGACAAGCAAGTCCAATATAATTTATGGACAGAACAAGTGTAGACATGCAGCTAGAGCCTGGAGAAATAGGCCACAACTAATTCCGTCTCAATTGTATTATCAGTTACTGGGTGTAGATATCTTTTGAAGGGAGGATTCTTTGAATATGTACTTGCCTTTAGAGGCTTTGTTCTTACTATGGTAGGAAGGAATCTCCTAGAGATAACTGTTGCTATGAAATTTTTGTAAGTTTGGACATTAAAGATACGTGAATGATCATTTGAGGACTTCCATTACCATATGGTTGCAATTTTAAGACGCTCTCTTAAAACTTTATCAACATGTAGATTGTTTGTGGTAAATCAGTAGCTGCTATAATTTTTTTCCTTCCACCTGGACACTATTCTGACTTTCTCTGTATGGTGTACGGTGAGATGGTTATTGTCATTGGCTGAGTTGCAGGGCTTAATATTTCTAAGGTTTGTGTTTCGAGTTAGAACCTGTGAGTGGTTATTACAAGTTTGCATAGTTGCTTTTATTTAATACAGAGTTGCTTTTACACGTGTAAATTACTGGAAACTATTGAGTAGGACTCTTATATTCTATATTTATCAAATAAAATCTTTTACACTAAAAAATTATCAAGTGAGATAATGGCACATGTATACTAAGATCATCTCCTTATCTAACAACCAACAACAAGGTTTAAGTAAAACTTGTTGTTATCTTCATTTGGATAAATGAAACAATAACAAAAACAAAAATGCATTAACCGTGCCATTGTTTCTCAAACAAGATAATAATATTTTATTTATCAAATAAAGATGGATATATTTGTCATTTAAAGGGTTGTATAGAGTTAATTTTAACTTTTAAAATTTATCAAGAAGGGTGCATCTATTACAATTCTCTTGTTTTGATGGCGTAAAACTATCATCCTCCCCCAGCTTATAGCCTAACTTGTTATTCATTCCATTGACAGACTTGTCCAGTCTCTCTGGTGTAGGCAAGGGCTTGCACCAACAGCGTAGGTTTATCAATTTTTAATCTTTCTCTCTCTCTCTCTCTCTCTATATATATATATATATATATTACAATTCTCTTGTTTTATATTATAAATGTGTCAATGAAGAATGAACTTGAAAGATGGATGTCTATGTACAGTTGAATGTTCAACGCTTAAGTCCAAATGGAAAGTCTTTTAGGTATTGACTCTACGAGCATGTGCTGCAGAATAGACCCAATAATACTACATATGGGCGGGCCGCCAAGCCAATAAGACACCCTTGTTCAATCTTCAACTGCTTACTTATTGTATTCATTTATACTCGTAATTTTCTACTTAAAGCATTTATTTTAAGATGTTTTAAAATTTCAACCACTCATTTTGTTTGAATCAATAGTTCAGATTTTGAGTAATATAATAAATAAAACCGATTTCAGATAACAGGACGTGAGAAATGATCAGTTATAGGATNACAATATAACTGGTCAGCCCGCCTTCGAAAATTCTAGAAGATACAACGAGAAAGAAATTAAGATGACAAAGAGGATTTGAGAGCTCTAGGAAGTCTTCTAGGTTGTATAAAGGCTTCATCAGTCAAACAAACATATATTGACTACAAATTACGAAAATTGTCCCACTTGTACATTCCCATGTCATTTCTTTATCTAATCTGATATAATTAGCAATTCAAAGTTGAACAAATTTTCGTAATAGCCTGATCATAATTGAGATGGGATTAGATATCTAATCAATTTAATTATTCAAAGCTGAATTGATTTTTGAACTAAAAATTGAAAATTTTATCATTTTTAAATGAGATCATGTAACTTGAAAAATCTTTAAGTGATTAATTAATGGGTGAGGCCTTATGAACCCCCAAATATAATCTCCATATCCCTCTCTCTAAATATACAATATAAATAATTTCTAAAATAAATCAGTACAACCAATACAAATGCAATAGTTTATTATAATAAATAGAATTTAGTATATTTAAAAAAAATAGCATAACTCTTATGACTGAACCGTAAAAATATATATTCTTTACCTATATAATTTAATAAAAAATAGTTTTTATAAATCACTTGTTTCATCAAATTTTAATAAAAATTATATGTTTTGATTGTATTTTTATGTAATAAAATTGATTCATTAATTTAGAATTGTTTATATAGGTTCTTTTTAAAATAACATATTTTATAGGAAATATTAATTTTTTTTAAACAAATTAATGATGGATGTACTTAGAAATAAAGGTTTGTGGATCATTTTTGGGATTCACATAACATTACTTTTTGTTAAGAGTAATACTATCGGTACAAAGTATATATCTCAAATTTATCCCAACTAATGTTACATCTTATAAGTGACAAAGTGAATATATGAAAGTCAAAACAATAAATACGGATAAATTCATGTATTATCCATATGATACCACATTACGGTTGGAATACAAAGTTGAGTTATAGATTTTGTAATTATAATATCACTGTTTTATTAATTAATGAAAATACTGTATTTACGATAAACTTTTACAACCTAACTTGAGGTGGCACAAATTCACTTGATAGGTAAAAATGAAAAATAAAATAAAATATTTTTATTTTTACTTCTATACAAATTAATTTATAAGCAGAAAGAAAGCTTAAACAAGGCAAGAATATGAAAATTTTACTTGAAAATCTGTATGAATGTATAAAGAGGAAGAGAAGAAATGTTGGCTAAGAACGAACGATATATTGACTGAATGCAACCAAAACTGAAGCTAACTGGTAAGTCCTCCGCATGTTTCTCCTATAAATTTCTTTACAAACAACAACGCCAGTATATTCATTGACTGAATGCAACCAAAGCTTAGCTGTTAAACTTAATTAGTTGGTCAATTATTCTGAATTTGAACAACTCATTTAAAGTAATATTCAAAAAGCTAGACCAGAATGGGTACCAGCCTGAGCTGTCTACATTTATTGAAATTAATTAAAGACGAAATGAATCAACCTAATTAACCTCCGGCACCGCTGCCTTGCCCGTTAACATATCGTTTGTTTTTCATCATGATGTTTTCTATTTGATTGGCCTGACTACATATATCCAAACTGTGACGAGTTGCATATTTCATATTATAATTTCTTATTTTTTGGATGAATCCAAGAATTGAAGAATTTTTAAAGTTCAATAGATAATAATAAAGTTAATTGATGATGATGATGATTCTGTGTATTTTTCATTTTAATGTTTTAAGAACTTAGAAACCCCATCAGCGTTGAATTCCACAATGTGAAAGTTCTGAACATTACAGCTCCTTTCCGATTTCTTAGAATATTGAAAGAGATGTACTGAACTACACTAAGATATTGTAGGAAAAGTAGATGGCCGAACAACTTGGAGTGGTTGACGGTCCTTTATGGTTGCATAGACATAAATATATATAGAGTTAACTTTAATAAAGTCCAAATATCTATATGAGAAATTTACCGAACTATCTCAATTATTGATGCGTACGAATATTTTTTTATAACAACGTCACCCTACCGGCTTACCCCAACTTGACAAAGAGGGAGAGCAAAGTATATGAATTCTATTTGACAGAGAGAGTAGGAGAAATATATAGAAAATGATGTGATGATTTATGCTAACCTTGACCAGTCATATCCTAAATTGTAATTACTAAATTCATGCTTCTCCAGTAGCTTTTGGTGGTCCTGTAAGAATTGTATACGTTTGAATAGCATTTTTTGAATATTGAGTTGATGATCACCTTTATAATAATAACTGATCTTAACTATGAGAGGAAGAAATGTAATGCCATTTTGCAACTTATTTTTAATTTTATTTCATGATCACGAACAGTCAAGGGAACATCAAGCTAGCAGATTGCAGCTCAACAAAATGCAAAATATAACTTCAATATGAGAATTCTTTTTGAATGTGCAGAGGTGATTCATTAGTCATGCTAGCTATGCTGTGAGAATTCAAAATTCTGTTAGACTATCCACAGAAGGATTAGCAAGGGCTGAAAAGCAGATAAGTTTCTATTTTT